>CAJQZJ010033081.1:3968313-4016091 GCA_907164525.1 Lophiomys imhausi | reverse complement strand
GTGTGTGTGTGTGTGTGTGTGTGTGTGTGTGTGTGTGTGTGTGTGTGTGTGTTCAGGTGCATGCACCAACACAAAAACCCATACAGAGGACACTGGGTGTCTTTGTCTGGTATGCTCTAATGTTCCTACCTTCATCGTCTCTACAGGATTGCTAACTGAACAAGGCGCTTGCATCTCAGTTAGACTGCCTGACTAGAGAGATATTTCTGGATCCTGTGGTCTCTACAGCCCAGTGTTGGAGTTACAGGAAATTGCAGTCATGCGCAGCATTTTGTGGGTACTGGAAATTCAAATTCAAATCCTCATGCTTTACAGCCTAGGTACTCTTATGCAGTGATCCACCCCCAAGCTCCATAATTATTTTTCAAGGTCAATGAAGTAATGGAAGAAAGTTGCACTGAGACTAGTGGTAAAAGAGTCAATCACAGTTGAGACAAGAATATTGCAGGTTTTATCATATTTGAGTAAACATGTCAATAACACTGTGGTCTTTTATTAGTCAGGGTGTTTTCAATTTCAGCTTCTAAAAGCAAAAAAATGGGATACTAAGGCTATAGCATCTTCACTGCAAAAAATAATGTAAACACATCAGTATAGAACACTCAATATTGTAAAGGGACTTGAAGTAAATATTATATACAGCAGTGAGCACCCATTTCTTTGTATGATGCCACAACAAAATTCCAGGAACATCAGCCTATGGGTAGTAAGGGGGGGGGAAGTGTGTGAGCACCCTGTAACCAGGTATTTAGATAGACACATACCTAGAACACCTGATTACAGTCCTTAAAAGGTATTTCTTTGTTTTGTTGGTTGGTTGTTGTTGTTGTTTTGTTTTGTATTTCTGGAAATTGGTTCCACACATCAAGTTCTTGCTTCTACAAACATGAGGATATGAATTCATAGCCCTTGTCCTTAAGTAAAAGCCAGGAACCACAATATACACCAGTAATCACAGCACTGGGGAGGGGGTAGGAGGCAGAGACAGCAGGAGAATGAGAGAGAAGAGAGACAGAGAAAGATAGGAGGGGAAGGAAAAGAAAAAGGTGGTAGTTTGAAGGAGGTAGTACGTAGAAGGTGGGAACTAAAATGTTTTGAGTAGCTGTTATTTGAGTTGTACACCTTATCCCCACCCACCCCTTACTCTAGCATCAGTCATAATTCTCCTCACAGTGTTTAAGTGTGATCTAAATACTGATTTTAAATAAAAGGCAAACTAAAACTCTTTCCATGAGAGATTATTCCAAATCAATGTACCTAACCATTTCTCTCCCCAGAGCTATGCCTTTAGTTTTGTTTAACCTCAGCTTTTAATCTGACAGTCTGACCAAGAGAGCAACATCATCATGTGTTTTATTAAAGATTCATGCCTCTTTACAGCACATTTCCAGTAAGATAAAATATTCAGTGTTGTGATTTCTATATAATAAATTTTCCACAGTATGACTTATATCTGGCTCATCAGCCACAAAAGCTGAATAATAATCAAAGTTGCCCTCCATATTTCTACAACAAAGATACTGGTATTTCCAGTCTTAATTCTTTGTCTGACATTGGTTAAAGGAAGAAAACGCCCTGCATTTTACAATGCTATCAATATTGCAAATAAATGAAGAACACAATGAAAATATTTATGTGTGGTACCATACAGGAAGATACAGTTAAGAAAAATATGGTAAAGTGTAAGTAACCTTGAAAAATTAAGCTTCATTGAAATACTTCCCAGGCCTGACCAGAACATAAATAATTCACAGATCACAGCACAAAATACAAATGAAGAATAGTTATTAACTATCTTTTTCTCCTTCTCTGTTGTCTAGAACATTGGTCCTTCATAATGAAACTCATTGTAAATCACTTCCTCTCTCTCCCTTGCTCCATTGTGTCATTACTTGCACGTTACAAAATTTCAAATTTATCTTTAGCCAATTAACTATAACCAAGAATGTGCCATTCATTGTTGAGCAGTAAAACTGGCTTTGGGATAATCATAATCAGTCAAGAAATGATTCATTGGTTTTAAAGAGTTAATGCCACCTGTAAACAGTTAATACAGACCAATTCCTTAGTAGAAAATGTACTTCTCTAACAAATGTCTTCTACCTAAAGCAGAAAAAGTATTAATACCATAAAAATATTAAATTCTATTTCAAAGTTAAAGAAACACAGTTTATTCTTTCATAAAGTAAGTGAGAAAATGGATGGATACAACAAGAATCAGTGAACTTAGACCTTGTCCTAAAGCTGTCTCATTAAAAATCAGAACACTCTGTTAGGCTGAGTCAACTTTTAAAAAGAAAGAAATGAATGGTTTGACCTGGCTGACATCTGAAAAGGCAGTTGATTTGTCCCATTTTAAAATAATAGCAGATGTTCTCATCTCTTTAATTTGTAACTATTAGTATAACTGAATTTTTCTTATCCTTCAACTTGCTATTTAAAACCATAGAACAAATTGAAAGTCTTCAAGGCAGGGGAAAAAGGCAAGGGTTTAAAGTATAGCAGAGGGATGCAAGATGAAACAGAAAGTAATATGCAAAAATGAGGGGAGAGGTGATAGAAAGACATGAGGTAAGTCCTGTGACAGTGTGCATGAACAGGAATGAAGCATGTAGGAACAACTTATTACTAGTATATTAATACTTGGGGGAAATTATTATGAAGAGCTGAGTGGAAAGTGTAGCAGTCTCAGTGGCTGATCTCCTGTTGTGGTGTTCAGAGGCAGTTTTGTGGACATTTTTTCTAAGAGAATTTCAAGATTTGAGTTTAAGAAGAAAATCACCTAGTCTTTTGTGTGTAATGGCATGCACATGTGTGTGGCTACATGGATGTGTGCAAGAGAGCACATGTGCATGTGGTGTGTGTGTTTGTTGTGTGTGTGTGTATGCCTGTGGAGGTCAGAAGTCAACTTCAGATGTCCTTTTCAGGAGCCATATTTTTTCTTTTTTTTACTCAGGATCTTTCATTGGGACCTGGAGCTCAGTGTTTAGTTAGGTTGTTTTGCCAGCAAACATCAGAGAGTGTTCATTTCCACATTCCTGGCCCAGGGATTACAAGTGAATGACACCAGCCCAGCATTCTACTTGTACTCTAGGTATTTAATCTAGGTTCCCATGTTTGCAAAACAGGCTCCTTGGCAACTAAATTATGTACCCAATTCAAAAAATATTTTTGGATGTGCATATAATTGAATGTAGGAACTCAGGTACACTAAGCAAGAGCTCTGACACTCAGCTATAGTCTCAGCCACCCATTTCTTAAAAGCTGCAAAATATTGAAATATTTAGGTCCCCTCTTGTTATAAATTGTTTATAGTTATGCCTGTGGAATTTTCAGAATTCCCTAATAGTTGCATGATATGGATATGAAGTACATACAATGGAAACAAAGATGGTGTCAATAATAGAAGAAAGAATGACCCACATTATAACCATGAAATGACATCAATCTTGTCAAGTACTGTAAGATAATTTTAAGAAATGATCAAGAAAGTGTTCATGGAATGTGATGGTTTGAATTGCTTCACAATAGCAGATAAATTACTAATATGGAGAGGTGATGGGGCAAGTCAGAAGGAAAGGAAAGTATGTAGGGAAGAAACAAGCTCCAAAAATCAGTTCATGACAAAAAATCTAACATGCTTACAAAATTGCAGTTCTACAAATTCACTACTAATGTATGTTTAAGAAAGAGAGGGCCTATACGGAGGATGTGTTTAGTCACATCGTAGGAAGCACTAAGGGAAATGTTGATTGATATATATAATACTTGGAATGCTCACAGAACACTTTTTATATTTCTTTTATTTTTGAGTTTATAATTATATCACCTCCTTTGCCTTTGCTCCTTCCCATACACAGAACTCTTAAAGATTATTAAAGGCATCATTCCAAAGCAAAACTCTCATCTCAGAAAGGATATGACATAGTTTATTCTGGAGCCAAATATGCATGACTATCACCTAGGAACACAGATTTAGGTAACCTCAATTCCATGTTCTAATAAAGATGAAGCACTTTAATAAAAGTTTTATAGTAACATAGCAAAGAATGTCATAAAGAAAACACTTTTTAAATATATTGATGGAAACAATAAATAGGTAGGCTTAATACAAAGTAGGAAAAGCTCTTCTATAAGCCTGAGATGTTCTCTGATGTTGGTTAGAAACTACCTATCTGGTTTGTACATTTTAAAGTTTACATTGTGGTTAAAGCAAGTACAGAGGAGAGCAAAATAAATATCTATTAAGGTACTAAAGATGTCCCAAGATAATTTGGCTCTAGAATTGCAACATTCTAACATACTTTAAATCACTCTAGTTCTAATCAGTTAATCAACCTTTTAGTGGAAAATATATCTTCTCTCTGAAAATTTTTGTAAAAAATTTTTAAAAGTAAAAAATTATGAATTGTTCCATTTGTTATTCATCTAATATCTTCAGAAACATTAACAATAATGACAAATTCATACAATTATTTTCAAACTACACTTTAGCACTGGCATTTTCTGTCAGACTTTAAACAACAAAAGGCTATGATTTATTAAAATAACTTCACATGCTACAATGACTAATGATGGTATGGTTTCAACTGCAAGCCAAAAAAAAAAAGTGGAAATTCTTTCGGAAACTAAAGGAGAATGTCTACATTTCAACCTAAAATTGGAAACATTGCCCTGTGGCTATTAGGATATATGTCACAAGCACTGAGCATTTATGAATCTCAAGTGCCTCCCATTGTTCTCAGCACCACCAACATCCAATATTGCTACCTGTGGTGCAACATATGTAAGCTGGTAAAATCAGCTTCTGACATAACTTCAACGTCAAACTGGAGGCTATGTGAGACACAACAGATGGCAAAACCCATCTAGCTCTTTGAGTGAGTGTTCAGCAGGAGGTACTCATATGCTCTCTTGGATCCAGCTGGGCTAAAACATTGCCTAGAAGAGAAATACACAGCCTTTAGCTTCATGGTGATGAGTCAGAAGTGCAGCTACTTGAACTATATCTTGCTGCTTGTTTCTTTCTCAAAGGTCAAACATGCAGTAACAAAGTCTTCCCTACCTGTTAGCCAGGCCTAGGAAAGTTTGCCTTTCAAATGGGATCAAGTTGAAGTCTTTATAAGTCCATATTCTCTCATCACTGTAGAATTTAAATTTTCCATCCTTAAAACTGAAGTCAAGGCTGAGGATATAGGTCTGTCAGTACAGTGTTTATATTACAAACATGAAGACCTGAATCTAATCCTAAAATAACATACACTTAACAACAACAAAGCTCAGCATGTTGAGAAAGCAGAGATGAATGGATGAATCCATTGGCCTCAGTGACCAGCCAATACAGCAAAATTGGTGAGTTCCAGCCAGGGCAAGACTGTCTCATCAAATAAAAATAAAAATAGTGTAAGAAGAAAAACACTAAAATTTGTTATCTGGCCTCCACATGTACATGTATCCCCCCACACACACACACACACACTCAAACTGATTTAACCTTTTAATAATGTTGAGACTTAGCAGAAAAATCATGGTTCTAATAATATTAAGAAGAGGCCCATATCTAAATCTAGGATTGAAAAGAAAAGTTAGAATTAAGAAACCAAGAAGTCCAGTTGACAAATTTAAAACCAAACTCTGCAGTCCTGTGGAATGGTTATTCATTCTTTAAAATTTATGGGTACCCAAAGCTAACTCCATCTTTCTTTGAGACATTTTTCTGTTTGTACACTGGTCACAATGTTCCTTTGTCTTTATCTGTCTCATTTGGTCTTTTCTATAAGATGGCTACTTTCTTTAGAAGGAATTTCCTTTTTACAATCCATTATTGGTGTGCTATGATATTAGAATGATGGAGGATTGAGGTAGAAGTTAAAAGGAAACTTGAACTTCATCCCTACATCAATTACTTTTTTCTTTGTAGTGACAAAACACCTGACAATATGTGGTCAGAAAGAATTTCTCCTGGCTTATACTTTGAAAGTACAATTCAATGGTTTGGAAGGCAGAATGTCTGAAAAATGGTGAGACAGAGTCACCTTGTGTTCATAGTCAGGAAGATAGAGACATGAATGCTAGTGTTCGTGCTTTCTTTGTTTTATTAAGCCTAGGAAGTAGATCCACTCATACTTGGGGAAGGTCTTACCTCTTCAGTTAAGCCTCTCTGGAAATAACATCAAGGACATTATGGATGAGTTTCATAAATGATTCTTATCCCACAAGGTTAACAAAGAATGTAGACTATCACAATCCTCTGGGCAAGATTTTTTGTTTTGTTTTTCGAGAGATGGTTTATCTGTGTGGCCCTGGCTTCTAGTAGCCTCACTGTGTAGACTGGGCTGGTCTTGAACTCACAGAGCTCTACCTGCCTCTGCCTCCCGAGTGCTGGGATTAAAGGCATGCACCACCATGCTTAGCAACAAGGGTTTTATAAAGTGTTCATAGAGTGCATATGTCTGATTATCAAGAGGCATTTCTGGAAACATAATTTTTGTCTACACATGTTAAATCTTTAGGTGTTAGTCTAAAAATTAAGATGATTGGGCTTTAACATTCAGGTTTTGTTGACTTATAAAGCACATAGAAATGTTTAAATGTCATAGACAACTAAGAACTGAAAGACTACATGTGGGACTCTCTAATGGGCCTGACCATGACAAACATGGTGGTGACAGATTTTCCCCTTCTCTCTCCCTTGGCAAAAAAAAAACAAAAAAAAAAAAAAAAAAAAAAAAAACATATTCCTAAGGCTATCCCCCAAGGTCTATTCCCTTACCTAGCCACTGACTTCTTCCTGACACTAAACACGAAGGTCCAACAATCAAAATTCATTATTTGGCTACACTGGATAGCTTGTCCAATCAGGATTTACCAACCAACCCAGCACAGGTTCTCCCTTTTCCTTTTTAAAACCCCACTCCTGAAAAAAAAGAACAAAACAAACAAACCAAAACATGTCTGTTGTTGTTTGCTGTCTGCCTTACCCTGATCCAGAGACAGTCTCCTCCTCCCCAATCCATCCCTCTCTCCCTTACTCTTCCCCTCCTCCTACCAACTGTTTACCCCTCTGAAGTAAAAAATATCTCCTTTGTGCTTAAAACTTGGTGTCTGGCTGTGTATTGTACTAACTTTGAGGGGGCCAACTTCCCTTACACTAAGTATTAGGTTGGCATGATCTCCAGGTTCTCCCAGCATGCCTCAGTTTCTGCTTCTTATAGGGCATGCCCCACCCCCAGAAGCCCTGTCCTATACAACTGGGACATTTTGGGCACTCTCACTCTCTGTCTCTCACTACCCCTCTCTGCCTCTTTTCCCCACAGTGTCTCTGTATATGTCTCTGTCTCTGTATCTCTTTCTCTATCTCTACATGTGAAAACTGTGAAAGTGCAATTTAATTAATTATTGTAGTTATTAGTAAGTATAAACTGTAAGATTAAACTGGTGGAACAGCCAGAAGCTTGGCAGAAGAGTAGGCAACCTGGCCCACCTGCCTTAACCAGTTGTCTAACCTGGGGAAAGAGACCCGGGACCAAGGGTGGTCTACACCACTTGTAACCTAAACTATGTTAACTAATATGAGTTGTTATATTGGGCCAGAAGAATTACCAGCAGCTTAGCAGGAGTTTTGCCTGGGTTTGAAGGGAGTCCTGGAGTCTGGAAATCCTAAGGCTGAGACTGCTTCAAATGAGGGCCTATAAGCACCACAGTCTTTTCCCCAATAATTAAATACACAAAGACCTTTTAATGTTTTAACACTTAGCCCTTAGCAGGGCAGACTCTCAACTAGCTACTCTAATTTACCTGGATCACCTAATCCCAAACTACCATATGCCTATGATAACCTTCCAGAGTTCTCAAGACATCTATCTCCTTCTGTGTTTCTGGGTGGGAAACAAGAGAGATTCTCTGTGTGTGCTCAGGGTTACTGTCTAATCTCAGGAAGTCCCACCTTCCTCTACTCGTTCTGCCCAGGTAATTGCCATAAGCAACTTTTATTAACCAATCAAGAGAATGCCTCAGAAAGGGTGGTAACCAGACTTCAGCACTGAAATAAACCTATCAGAAGCAATGATATAGGACCTTCCACAACATCTCCCCATTTAAGTCTAATAAAAAGGCTCCTTTTCTTAATAACAATAAATACAACAATAAACACAATAAAGTAACAATAACAATAAATACAATAAAAACAATTATGAAAACTAAGAGGTGTGACATACATTCTCAATGTCCAGTCCATATGCATTTGACTAGTCAACTAGGAAATATATTCTATTGCATATCTCTCTTGATGAGTTTAAGGATCTATACCTAATTCAACCTCCATTCTAACTTACATTAGTAACTAAATCATCTTAACCTTAAAACATCCTTTTAATTCCTCGATGGCTTAAGACATTGTGAGGCTATAACTATGTAGTCTTCAATCACATCAGAAACCTGAGAGGAATAAATATATCTGAATAGACAGGAAGTATAGAGCAAGCAACTTCCAAAACTAGTAAATGACAGACAATTGGCTGCCTAGACAATCCCCAGTTTCTATAAAATTGGAGCATCATCTTCAGCCTTCTGGCCTAGCATATCTCACAGACTTAGTTTTGAAGCAGGAAATAAGATTTTCCCATTCTGTCTCTGCAGAATCAGGCCATCGACTTACCTGAATTGAAGCTTTGGTCCACCTTTGGACTGTATATAATTTGTTGAGAGAGCAGGGACATTTTTGCTCAATAGGAATTATCTCGTGGTGGATATTTTTGATGCTCATTGTCTCCAATCCAATGGGAACTGTCAGGAGCTGTCAGTCTCATGTCAAAGAATTTTTAAAATAATAAAAAATATCATTAAATGCAATATTCTACAGATCTGTTGAGGTTTTTGAAGACCGTCTATCCATTTCCACTGAGTAAGCAAAGGTTGCTTGTCTCTAACAATTTAATATCTGATTAACATAGAAAATATCTGAGATTAACTAACTTAATTATACTAATAAAATCATAAGTTTGCATGACTATCAACTTGCATTTATTAATTATCCTAAACAGTTTGATAGTTGCTGTCAAAAGGACTAGAACTTCACATTAGAATTTTAAGAATTACATAGGTACAATACTTAATCAAAATATAGCCTTAATTTTCTATCAATATACAAAGATCTGTAGGAGTAGATTCAATGATCTACCCTCTTTTTCTATCATTCTCATTTGTCTATAACCTTAGTTTTGTATTAATAACAAGGATCTATAGGAGTAGATTCAATAATCTATCCTTTTATCTTATCAATTCTATATTATATATCCATATTCCCCTCTTTTTTCTTTTCAAGCCTTCTCCCCCTATATAAGAAAGAAAAAAGGATAAAGAAAAAGAGAGAAATCTCTGAGTCTAACCTCCTATATCTTGCTTTAAAAGACCATATAACAATTTGTAACCATTCTCCCTAAACAACATCTATGACAACATCAAATGACAAAAGAATCATCCACCCCACTTTTTGGGAATGGGATGTCGCTCTCTTAAAACTGCTTCCTGCTGAATTAGGATGTAAAAAACCTGTTTGGGGGCCCAAATAAAATGGAAAAAATAGTTAAGCAAGTTAATTGTAACATTTGTTGTCTAGTTTCTATGTGCTCAGCAATTTGATTGCCCTGAGAAGTTTTAGTCTGAAGCTGGACTTTGGCTAGGGGAGTTCAGGGCTTTATGAAGAAGTCCTGTCTGGAACAGTCTTTGAGGCTGGGCCATCTCAGCAAGCTATTTGAAATTGTTCTGGATGCAGATTTTTTTTGAGGAAATAGCTATTAAGTCAGTCTATGAGGCTGGATCATTTGGGTTATTTGTCTTGTCTTGACTCTGTTCCTGTTGTTCTGAAAATATATAATTTCCCACCAGTAACATATAGTTCTGTAATTACCAAAATGCCTTAGATGTCCAGGATGTACAAAACAATTAAAGAATGTTTTCTGTTCTTTGAACAGAAGAAAGACATTTTTAAGTCTCCATTCATGCCATAAAAAGATGACATGTAATATATTTCTTAGGGCAAATTGTTTTTTTGGCAATAGAATAAAAAACTTTTTATCTTTCAAAAGAAATTTGAAATTTTGAAACTAAAATCTATCTTTAAGTGTATATAAAACATAACAATCTTAACTTTGTGTCAATAAATATTATAGCAAAACAATCCTAAATTTCTATCAATATCTATTAATATAACAAAATAATCTTAAGGTTTTAATAATAAAAGAGACAAAGAATAAAGTGAGGGAAAGAAGAAAAACCCTGAATCCAATCCTTACTTTTTCACAACACATATCATATATCCATTCATCTTAGATGACAACAAATAATCACAGCATATAACATAACACACAACAAAAAACTTTCATCCCATCTCTTGGGAAAGGAGTGTAAATATTTTCGGGTACCCTTTAAAAAAATGAGCTATTGGCCAATTCCCAGGAAAGTTAGCTATAGCTTTTGTTGTCCAGTTTCTGTAAGATCGATCATTTTTTGACTATCACTTTTAAAAATGATTTGCATGCAAAGTTTGTAAGAAAACAGTGATGTAGTATGCTAGGCTGAATCTTCTGGCTTATTTGTCTTGTTGTTATTGTCATTCAGTCCTTGGCCCTGAAAATAAAGTTTTCCTCTAAATTTGAGCAAGTGAAAGGCATAGAATAACTTTGTAAGTCCATTTAAAGCATAAACTCTATCCATGCTGGATGAAAGATTGGAATATCATGAACACCATACAGTTAATAAAATATTCTTACCATACAAATACATTCAAGTCTCAGCTAATAGGAGGGTCTCCCTGGTCAGATCTAATCTTTATAAATTTTGTTGGTAACCACATTTTTTTTTCATTTCCTGTAGACACATAGGCATAACCATGTTCCCATCTTAAAACAATTGCAGGTTTGTTTCCACTCTAAAGTTAAAATAACCTCATAATATATTGATTGATTTAATTCCTCAGTTTTTTGTATAACCCAATGTCTCTCCGCTGTAATGGTACCCTTTTCACCAACATTTAAGAAATTCAAAGTTAGCAAAACATTGTGTAATCTATCCCTGTGATTCCTTAATTCCCCCTTTTGTTTAAAAAGTATTTTTTAAGGTACAATTAGCTCTTTCTACAATTGCTTGTCCTATAGAATTGTGTGGTATACCAGTAACATGCTTTATATTATAATATGCAAAGAATTGCTTCATCTTATTAGATACATATGCAGAAGCATGATCAGTCTTAATTTGGGCAAGTACACTCATAAATGTCATTATTTCTAATAAATGTGCAATAACACAATCATCTTTTTCAGAACTTAAAGCAGTTGCCTTTTGAAACACTAAGTATGTATCATTGGTATGATATACATACCTTTGTTTTCCAAATTCTGCAAAGTGAAAAACATCCATTTGCCAAATTTCATTCTTTTTAGTACCTCTAAGGTTGCTACCAGCAGGTAATGGAATTTGGTTATACAGAGAACACTTAGGACATTTTTAAATTATTTCCCTGGCTTGTTGCCAGGTAACAGAGAATTTTTTTGTTAAACCTGAACTCTCAACACGATGTTTCTGATGAAATTTTGAGGCTTCCAACACATTTCCTATGAGTAATTGGTCAATCTCTTAATTTCCTTATGCCAGTGGATCTGGCAAACTTGTATGCGATCGAATATGGGTTATATATAATGGATTATTTCTACTTTTGATGACCTTTTGCAATTGTATAAATAAAGAAGTTAATTCTGTGTTATCAGGAATAAATTCAGCAGTTTCTATATGCAACACAACTCTTTCTGCATATAGAGAATCAGTAGTTATGTTAACAGACTCAAGAAAATCTAATAACACCATAAGGATTACATACAATTCTGCTTTTTGAACTGAGGTACATGGACTTTTGATTACCTTGCTGATTTTGTCTGTCTTATAACCTACCATTCCCTCATATTAGCATCAGTATAGAAGGTTGGTGAATCAGGAATTGGCATTCCCTTTACAATACAAGGAAGAATCCAGTTATTTCTTTTTATAAATTTTATAACGCTTGCATTTTAGAAACGTGTTATTAATTTCTCCCAAATAATTACTGCAAGCTCTTTGCCAATCTTCATTGACTACCCACAATGAGATAATCTCAGCATTAGTAAGAGGCACTCCTCTTTCAGCTGGGTCCATTCCTGATAATTGACATAGTCTTAGTCTACCTTTTACAATTAATTCAGATATCTTTTCTATATATGTCTTTATTTTTTTACCTTATTTATGTGGTAAGAAAATCCATTCCATAATACTATCTTCCCATTGTATAAGGAGTCCTATAGGAGAATAAGTTGATGGTAAAATGACCAAAATACAATCAAGTTGAGGATCAATTCATTCTATGTATGCATCTGCCAATCTTTGTTCTACCAACATTATTTCCTTTTCTGCCTCAGCAGTTAAACATCTTGAACTGTTTAGATTTGAATCCCCTGTAATATTTGAAACAAATTACTTAACTCATATGTACTTAAACCAAGGGTGGGCTTTAGCCAATTTATATCTCCCATTAATTTTTGAAAATCATTAAGAGTTTTCAATTGTTCTCAATGGATCTGTACCTTTTGTGATCTTACTCTCTTTTGACTTATTTTATAACCCAAATAGTTGATTGAATCTCCTCTTTGTATTTTTTCAGGAGCAATTGTTAACCCCCATAGTGGTAGAATTCATTTCATTTCCTTAAATAAGTTCTCTAAAATAACTACATCAGAATCAGCCAACAAAATACCATACATATGATAAATAATAGATTGAGTAAATTGCTTATGCATTATTTCTAATGGTTTTTGTACAAAATATTGACATAGAGTTGGACTATTCAACATTCCCTGTGGAAACACATTCCAATGACACCTCTTGATTGGTCTAATGTTATTAAGAGTAGGTACATGGAAAGCAAACCTCCCCCTATCATTCTTATGCAATGGAATTGAGAAAAGACAGTCTTTTAAATCAATTACTATTAAAGGCCATGAGTTTGGTAATAGAGAAGGTAAAGTTATACCTGGCTGCAAAGGTCCCATAGGTTGAATTACTCTATTCACAGCTCTTAAATCTGTTACCATTCTCCTTTTACCTGATTTCTTTTTATCCACAAACACAGGAGAATTCCATGGGCTGGTACACTCTTCTATAGGAGGACCCTCCAGCTGTTCTTTTACCAATTGCTCAAGAGCCTCCAATTTTTTCTTTGTTATGGGCCACTGTTCCTACCACACTGGTTTATTTGATAGCATTTCAAGGGTAAGACTGTTGGAATTTCAGCAGTGGCCCCTAGTCTAAATTTGGAAACTCAATACCTGGAGTGTCCTGTGTTTGGACATTAGACATAGCTTATAATTGTTGTTGAGTACTCATACAAATGCCTTCCTCAAAAGTATCTATCATTTCATCATTTGTTATTTCTTGCATTGCAGGAATATTAATTTGAGTGCCCCATTGTTGTAAGAGATCCCTTCCCCATAAATTTATGGGTACATTGATGGGGTAGTGTTAAGCATCCTAAATGTTAATTGGTCCTGTTTGCTGTCTGTTACTTATATTGACTCTGATTGGTTAAATAAATGCTGAGGCCTGAGATTAGACAAAGACAGAGAAAGGTGGAACTTCCTGAGATTGGAACAGGAAGCCTGCACTTTAGACAGATTTAACTCAGTCCAGCCAGCAGCAGGAAGGAGGAAACATGCCATGGGTTAGAAAAAAGAACCTCACTCCACGTGGCCAGGAACATCTGCATAGCGTGGAAAATGACAGTCCAATGGGATATATGTATATGTGGGGTCATATTTGGGTAATAGAATTAAGAGCTAGCTTAGATGGGCTAAATTTGCACAATTCAGGCCAAGGCTTGTTAAAATCCACATGGTGTCTGTGTGTATTCATTTATAATGGCTGCTTAAAGATTAACAGCCCAAAACCAATTAACAATAATATAAATACTGTTAAACAATTTAATTAATTTTTTCTACAAATGGCACCCAATGTAATTTATTTAATTTTTTTTTCTACAGTACATCAGCCACATAAGGTCTCAACTTCTCTGTTTGTCTTTCTGGTCCCACGCAGTTAAGCCATTGTACACTTTGTTTTACATGTGATAATTTACCAATTCCTATAAAATATGTGGGAACCTTTTGAAGTGGCCAGTTTGGATTCCAGGACTCCTGTGAGAGGACAGTGACACCTGCTTCTGTGTCAAGCAATCCTTCTATTTCAATACCATTCATTTCTATTTTTAATTTTGGTCTTTTATCACTCATCATTGTTTGCCAATACACACGTTTTTCAGTTTTTCAACTGCTCCTGTTCTGTATATTTTAACAACCTTGCCCTTGGCATAAGGAAACAACAGCAGTTGGGCAATTTTGTCCCCTGCATTAATTGTCATCTCTTTCCATATGGATGTCATAATTTTGATTTCTGCCTTGAAGTCTCCATCTATAATACCTGGATGAATAAAGAATCCTTGACAAGTTAATCCATTTTTTCCAAATATTAATCCTATTGTTCCTGATGGTAAGGGACTATAAACACCAGTGGTTAACATATAACATTCATTTGTTTTGGATAATGTTTTAGATTCATCTGTGGTCAAATCTAAAGCTACAGTACCTTCAGTAGCCTGTAAAAGATCAGCATTAATTAATTTTGTTCTTCCTGCCTGTTTGTTTCCCTCTGGTTGGATGATGGATGACAGTTCACATTGTTTTGGGGGGCCTGAACAGGTAGGCCCCTCTCCTCGTTTCCCTGTAAGGGGTTACCTCTGACATCCTTTTCAGCTCTACAATCCCGGGACCAGTGTTTACCTCTTCCACAAGAAGTACAAAATCCTGGAGACCTTAACCTTCTATTGCTATTAAAAGCTGTTCCTTTCCCTTTTACAACCATGTTCTGCAGAGTCCAGGCACCTATCATTTCGAGGTTTCAGCCTTATGGTGTCTTTGGAAATGACCAAGTTCACCATTTTTAAAGCACTCATTAAAACCCCTAGCAAAGGCTTGTGCTATGACATTAGTCTGATGCTCCTGAAAACAAATATCAGTCGTTTCTCTTATCCATTCATCTACTGGGTCTCCTTGAGCTTTCAATGATCTAATTGCCCTTTGACATTCAGCATGTGCATTTTCATATGCCAAGGCATTTATCAAATCCTGTCTGGCATCAGGGTTATTTACATCTCTCTCCACAGCTGAAGTCAATCTCCCCAAAAAG
Source organism: Lophiomys imhausi (assembly GCA_907164525.1). Taxonomy (NCBI): domain Eukaryota; kingdom Metazoa; phylum Chordata; class Mammalia; order Rodentia; family Muridae; genus Lophiomys; species Lophiomys imhausi. The sequence continues at coordinate 4,000,830 of CAJQZJ010033081.1, read as the reverse complement.
TTCCTGAGTACCTTGTATTATATTAGAAAATGAAGTAAATCTTTTCCCAGCCTCAGCATCCATATCCTAGGCTCTCAGAGCTGTAACATGACATTGTTCTATCACATCATCTTCAAATTGAGTCTCTAAACTTATGTCAGCATAAGGTCCCTCACCAAGCATTTGGTGGGTTGTGACATTTATTCCCCTTGCCACATTTTGTTTGCTCTAATTTTGTGGCTTCATGTCTCCACCATGATAAACATTGTAATTGCTGGCTACCTTCTAGCACAGCTAATATCAGTCCCTTCCAATCTTGGGGAATGATTCTATTTTGTATAGCCCAATTATTTAACATTTGCTTAATGAATGATGAATTCATTCCATAAGAGACAATGGACTCCTTAAATCTTTTTAAATCGAAAATGTCTATTGGACACCATGTTAATTCCTGATGGAGTTGACTGTTATTATTATCAGGCCTAATTTGAAACATAACTAGAAAAGCTGATGGTGATTGTGTAGTACCACACAGCTCCTCTGGGGGAACACTTGGTTCCACATTAACACCATTACCTACTTGGTTTTCTACAGGTATATGCAGTGGCTGTGGAGACCTACCTAAAAAAGAACTTGGCATTTTCTCAGTTCCAGTCACCTGCCCTGGCAGATTTTTCTTAAGCTCCTCAATCTTCATTTGCATAGTTTTTAATTGTGTATCAAATTTCTTCCTTATGATAAACCAATAAAAGAAAAAACAAGCAAAGAGCAAAAAACATCCATTGTGGTTGAAAAACAGTATAGCAGTCAGCAGTAAATATTGCCATGTTATCAACAACTGGAGTCATGGTTTCAAAATCTGCAGTTTTTTCTATAGTTTTGAAAATCAAATTAACAATAATGCCTTACCAACATTGAGCACCACCTGAAACTTCAATTTAATTAATTATTGTAGTTATTAGTATAAACTGTAAGATTAAGCCATATAGTACTATACTATACTACAACCAGTGCACCAAAGGGAACAGGAACATAGACATTTTTACCTGTCCATGAGACACTTTGCCCTAGTGGTGCTGCCTTGTAGGCCCCCAGTGTATGAGGAGGCTCTTGGCCCTCTTATGACTGCTGAACTGGGGCATGGGACGGATATGTAGGGACACTCCACTCTGGAGGAGAGGGATGGATGGGATAGGGGGTAGAGGGTGGGAGGGCAGGAGTGGGAGGAGTGAAAAAAGGGCACTGTGATGGAGATGTAACCTGAAGTAATAAACAAACATTAACGAATAAATAAATAAATAAATTTAAAAAAAGATTAAGCTGGTGGAGCAGCCAGTGGCTTGGTAGAGGAGCAAGTGGCATGGCCAGCGTGCCTTTCCTGGGGAAAGAGCCCCGGGACCAAGGTTGGTTTACACCACCTGTGACCTAAACTCTGATAACTAATATAACTTGTTATATTAGGCTGATAGAATTACCAGCAGTTTCGCAGGATAGTCGCCTGGGTTCGAGGAGAGTCCATGAGTCTGGAAGTCCAGTGGCCCAGGACTGCTTCAAGTAAGGGCCTATAAGCCACCACAGTCTTTTCTCCAATAATTAAATATACCAAGACCTTTTAATGTTTTAACACTCAGCCCTTAGCTTGGAAGGGACCTGTCTTACAAGAAAGCCATCGATGCCACAGGAGTCTTATGGAATATCTTTCTGGGTAATGGGTCAGCCTGTGTCCTAGTCAACAATACATGGGATTATAATGCCTGTGGCAATTTATCCTCCTCAGATCTCTGATAGGACTTATGATTGATAGACAAGTTTTCCTTGTTAACAAGCTTCATATTAAAAATAAACAGGTGTTCCTTCATTTATGACTTTTCACCAAAATAACTATCTGTATCCCTATTAGATGGAAAGGAAAAGGTTTAAAGTTTATGCAAGTTCTGAGGGTCTAGAAAAGTATTCTAAAACATATATTCAAAGTTGGTAAATGCAAGTTATGAAGGAAAGCTTCTAAGAAAGTGTCTGAGGGTATAAGAAGGTGTTGAGGTTTGGTAAATAAATTATGTTGCAAACACAAGTTACTAAGGTTGGAGGATGATAAGAAAATGATTGAAGATGTATGAAAGGAATGAGGGATGCTTCAGATTATTTATTACTAAAAATTATCCCTTTTTCTAAACCTAAATTATTTTAAACCTCAAGGAATCCACTCAAATCTGCATCTCAAATAGACTCAGATAGGAATAGCCTGTTTCCCTATCTTCCTATTACTATGGGGTGGGGCCATACCCCCCCCCCGGTTTTTGGACCACCCCAACTGCCAAGACTATAGGCCTAATTTTTTTTCTCCCTAAACTACTTAACTTTACCTCTTGCCCCTAATATGTGTCTGTTCCAACAGATTTCCATTCAATCAAAGAATGAAAACTGTTCCAACTGTGGCCTCTAGATGGTCATGAAGAACCTGGAAAGCAAATAAATCAGCCTGCTCTTCCTGGACCTGACCAAGATTCCAGCATTTGTCCCCCTCACACTCCCAATTCCAACACCCACAATGTCAGCAGGAAGTAGCCAGCTCACCTTTTGCCCTTATTCATTTTCTTATCAACAAAAGTCTGGGATTTTAGGTCTGCCTGATCTCCAGGTTCTCCCAGCATGCCTCAGTTCCTAACTGTTATAAGGCATGCCCCACCCCCAGAAGCCCTTTTCTTTATAATCTGGACATTTTGGGCTCTTGTTGTCTGCCTCTCTTCCCCACTCTCTCTGCGTCTTTTCCCCAATGTCTTTCTGTCTCTGTTCCTCTCTCTACCTCTACATGTGCACACTGTTTCTCTTTCCCTCTCCTATCCAATAAACCTGCCTTTCTATAACTTAATTTGTCCTGGATTGGATGGATCACATTTCAAAAGCGCAGTATGCATCAATTAACAGAGTAAAAGGGATATAGAAAGATCCATGTCTTGGAAAGATCACTCTGAATGCATACTGAGACTAAGGAACTGAGAGGAATGAGGCTCAAGGCTGAGTTCCCACTTAGCAAATTACTGCAGCTATCACTATTAGTCCCCCTCTTTCTCTTTTCTGAGACCCCCTCCTTCCTTGGTTTCTGCTAGCTCTTTTTTCTTATGCCATAGCTCTAATTAAATTCCTGAGTCACACATTGTCTTCTCCCATTTCTTCAATGGAGACTGTCCCTCCAGGTTCTCTCTATTTCCATCTCCATAACAGCTCTTCAGACTCATACATGTACAGTCTATACTGTGCCACAGAAATTCATATTTCAAGAGAGAAAGCATCTATCACCAACTGCCTAATTACATGTTGTGTCTAATATTTCAATGGAAAATCCTAATATTATACTTTTTCACTATCTGTAGCTACATTTCTTTAGCTCTTATTTTTCATGTAATGGGGTTCAAAATTCACTTTATACTTCAAGATGGGCACCTGAGACGCTATCCTGTCCTTCATAGCACCTCTATACTGAGGGTATCTTGTCCTATCCTGAAGCAACAAATGCAAGTCACAACTTCTTTAGTGTTAACTTGCATTAGTTTCTTTCTTGTTGTTGTAATAAACTACCAAACTAGAAGCAGCTTAAGGAATGAGAAGTTTATTTAACTCATAGTTTGAGAGTTTAGTCCATCATGGCAGTGAAGAAATGACAACAGGAGAGTGATGTGAAGCAGATGAAGATAAATACTGATATTAAGCTAGCTTTCTACTTTTTATTTAATCCAAGACTCCAGCTCAAGGCATGGTACTGTCCAAGGTTACATTGGTCTTCTCATCTTGATTAATCCAATTCACAATTTCCCTAAGGAATATTCTCAGGGTTTTTTCCCTGTGTGTTTCTAAATCATTTCAAATGACACTTGAAATGAATCATCATAGCCTTAAGCATATATACCTTCTCCAAGACAATGGAAAGGCATGTGTTGCAGAGAAATGTAATATCCCTAAGCCAAAAATGAGGCTTTAGTTATTCAGTACAATATACTCACCAAAATGTAGATGACTTTCTCTGACCAATTTTTAATTGTATCACAGTAGTATATAGCATTGATCAAGTATCCTGAGGTTGTTAGCATTTGCACAGCCACCTTCATTACAGACCTTGCTATGGCAAAGCTAAGGAAACTAGAGCTGATTCTTCCAGGTCATATCCTTCTGCTTTGAGATGCCACAGTATAGTGGCCTTAGAGGTAAGGTAAAAGAACACACAAACAGTAGGCAGGCACATATAAAATAAAAGCAATTGTGTCTTTTCCCTCTGTCCATTAAAGTATATGTATTGGTGATGTATTTCAATGTGATTTGGGTTTCTATGATCTCAATTGAAGGCATCCCCAAGTTTGTGGATTAACTGAGGGATGCTGATAATATGCCAATCTTTCTCTCTGGCATTTGATGGAGAACTTTGATCTTGGAAGAATGTTTACTTTTGGATACTGCTGATGTTCAGAGAGTCTTAACTTTGAATAGAGCTGACTTTGGAAAAGTCCTCATCTTGAGAGACCTCTGACTAAAGGAATATTGACCTTGAGAGATTACAAAACTTGGAAGAGAATCTGTGAGATGAACTCTATGGAAGAAAGTCATAAGAGAGATGCCTTCCTAGTTTCCCATGTATTGGAAGGAGAATTTGCACACAACCTTATTCCATACAGAGTTTCGAGTACTATATGGTGACTGTAGCTATGACTCTGGATGGGACAATAACTGTCTGTATTCAATGACAATTGTTCTCATACTTTGTGCAATATATGCCATGTAGTTCTCCACAGAGCCATCTGAAATAGGTATTATTTCTGATGTGAGTAAAATGAATGGGCTTAGCGATGTTAAAACACTTTCTACAAGCTGCAAAGCTGTAAAGTGTTAAACCTGAGGTTCAAATGTATGTAAACTGAAAGTCTGTTCTTTCCAGTAGTGACATTCCTCTTGCTGTGCTTTATGCCCTAGTAATTGCTCTCCTCTGAGAACTTTGGGATATAAATACTAACAGGTTTCCATAGTGTTTGTCTCATGTTTCAAAAACTCTGGGAGGACAGGGTGGGTAGAGGATAGATGTGAAATCAAAAGCAACATTCCTTGAAATTAATATCCTGTAAAATTCACAGAAGGTCATAACTTTGATGGTTTTCATCAGACAATTAGAGGTAATTAAAAACTTACTAGGAATTAGTTGATTAGATTGTTCTCTAAAGAAGCAGCCAGCTGATCTCTAATATGGAACTAGGCTGTATATTGTTGACATCAGTGGAACAATAACTCTTTAAGGAATTAAAAGACAGGTAGAAATTACAAATTCTTCGAGTTGTGGTGATGCACGTTGGTAGGATTTGCTGAAGGAGGCAGAAGCAGGAGGATCACGAAATTACAAATTCTAGCCAAGTGAAGATTTCATAGGTACTGTCCTTCATCAAAATAATTGCCATTATGCCATAGTTTGTTACTGAATTGACTGTATTTACTTAGAATCTTATGTTCAAGACACAGCCCATACAGCATAAATAATTTCATTCAAACATTTTATTCTTATTTATGGAAAGATTTGTTCTCTTAGTGTGATTCTGCTACTGATTAATCAAAATGCCATTTTAAACTTTTAACATTGTATAATTTGAGAAGACAGTATGCTCAGCATGCCCTGAATGTGGTCAGATATTAGGGCAGGAGAGATTGATCAGCAGTTAAGGGCCAATACTGTTCTTGCAGAGGATGTGTACTGACTGCTTTTACAGAGGATATGGGTTTGGTTTCAGGCATCTATGTCAGGTAGCTCATACCAAGGCTCGCTCAGTTACCAAAACTCAAACTCCAGGAGATATCTGATGCCTCTGGCCTCTCCAGACAACTGCATTTTCCTGACTCACCTACATAAACACACACATACACAAGCAAAATTAATAAAATAAGTCTTTTAAGAAAGCAACCTGGAGATGATGATTAGGGATGATGGAGTAAGGATCTCCAAAAATAATCCTTTGCATAAAAGCAGTTAGATAATGAGCAAAATTACATAAATGGTCAAAATCAGTCTCTTCAAATTCTGTAAACTAGCCAAACCTGAAAGATTTCAAGAAACCAGACTAAAGGAAAAAAAAAAAAAAAAACACTGAGTATCAGTGAAAACCTGAGCTCTGTCATGTTTTACTCCCTCCACTTCCATCCACCTCCCTCCCACTCTTGGTAGCCTTAAAAGTCAACATCTCAAAACTACAATGTAAAGCAACAGCATAGCTGCCAGAGAAGGTGTCAGTGTAAGATTGGCTCTCTTTCAAAGCCTGATTCTCAGAGAGATGTCATGATTTGACCTGTCTTACAGTTCCCTGAAATCCTACTCTCCAAATTATCATCATTTGACTTCAGAAGTTCACCCAGTGAAATGGTCTTTTCCATGGGGATATTTGCCAAAAACAGCCAGTGGCACTGCCTGACATTGTGTCTCCTGGAGTGGCAAGAAGAGCTGAGACCAACACCAAGTTATTCTAGAACTTAAAACAAAAAGCTCAGCCTGACTGTGCCAAAAATGTGGGGAAAATGCAGTTCTTCTGAAGTACTAATAGGAGTATAATATGATGGAGACATTTTCAAATTTATGTTAGCAATTTATTAAAAGGTTAAACATAGTCTGAGTTCAGATTTGCCTCAGTTCTGCTGTTTAGAAGGTCTTATTTTCTTGGTGTCCTCTATCTTATCTGGCTCTTACAATCTCTCTGCCTCCTCTTCTGCAAGGGTAGATGAGCTGTGAAGGAAGAGAATTCATAAAGACATTCCAATTCGGACAGAGTATTCCAAGATCTCTCTCCTTCTTTGTACTTTATCCAGCATGGGTCTTTATTTATTCAATTCACGTCAACTGCAGGAAGAAACTTCTCTGATGATAACTGAGCAAGACACTGGTCTATGAATAGAGCAGAATATTGTTAAGAGTCATTTTTATGGCTGTATTCCTTTAGCAGATAAATAGTATTTGGTTTTGACCTTGATCTCTGGCCTACCTGGTTTCAGGTTCATGGCTGTCCAATCAGTATCAAGCATGAGTTCTATCTCATTGAGTGGTCCTTAAATCCAATCAGATATTGGTTGGTTAATCCTACAAGCTTTGTACTTCTGTTGCACTAGTGCATCTTGCATGTATGTCACCCTCATAGATTGAATACTTTACAGCTGAGTTGAGGTCTATGTTTCTCCTTCCAGCACAACTACTAGTCAGTAGAGGTCAAGGTTTTAGGTAGGAAGGTATTATCTTAACTTCTCTCTGTTCATTGAGTTGTGTGGGTATTGTTTTCCACAAAAAGGCCTATTATCAGCTTGTGAATAACAACTAATAGTCTGTGTTGTTTGGAATTAGCAGCATGCACAAAGTCCACACAAGTTCCATTGCTGAGAATGGAAATAGAAACAAGCCCACATCCCTAACCGACAAGTTACTACTAATAGAAAACCTCTCCTAAGTGAAAAATTGGTTTTCTCCAACTGAGTTTCAAAGGAATTCAAAATCCATTCCCAAAAGTAGAAGCCCAATACAAAATGAAATTTTTTGGACTTTTTTTTTTTTTTTTTTTAACCACAGCAAAACATCTTTCTCTTACAGTATAAAGTGTGTCACTCACATCACTTCTCTTTAAGCTCTGACTAAGGACCACAGGCTTTGTCCATTTAGAGTGGCAAAATATTACATTTTTCTGGAAGGGGTAGAAGATAGTATGGTGAAGTATATTTGAATGGGAATGCTTCACTGCAGATGCCCGTTTGTTTGTTCTTTAAATTTATTTACTCATTTACTCATTTTCCATCCTGATCAAAGTTGGCTCACTCCTCTCCACCTGTTCCCACCCTCCCCCCTCCCCTCTTTCCCCCTTTTCCTTCTCCTCTGAAAATGAAGCCTGTTTGTTTTCTTTTTTTAAATATTTATTTATTACTTCAGGTTATATCTCCATCACAGTGTACTCTTTTCACCCCTCCCAGTCCATCCCTCGAAGCCTCTACCCCTATCCTTTCCATCCCACTCCTCTGGAGTGGAGTGTCCCTACATAATAGTTCCCCGCCCCAGTTCAGCAGTTATATGAGGGCCAAGAGCCTCCTCATACACTGGGGCCTACAAGGTAGCACCACTAGGGCAAAGTGCCTCATTGATAGGAAACAAATATTCCTGTTCCCCTTTGGTGTATTGGTTGTAGTATAGTTATTGTGTAATATATGGCTAAAATCGAATTATAAGTGAATAGATGCCATGTGCATCCTTCTGAGTCTGGATTAGCTCACTCAGGATGAGCTTCTCTAGTTCCATCCATTTGACTGAAAATTGCAGGATTTCGTTGTTTTTGGTAGCTGAGTAGCATTCCATTGTGTAGATGTACCTCAATTTTTTAATCCATTCCTCAGTTGAGGGACATCTGGGTTGTTTCCAGTTTCTAGCTATTACAAATAAGGCTTCTATGAACATAGATGAGGAAACTTTCTTGTGATTTGGTGAGGAATCATTTGTATCTATACCCAGAAGTGGTATGGCTGGGTCTTGAAGTAAAGCTATTCCAAGTTTTCTAAGATATCACCAGACTGATTTCCATAGTGGTTACAAGCTTGAACTCCCACCAGCAATGGAGGAGTGTTCCCCTTTCTTCACAACCTCACCAGCATGTACTGTCATTTGAGCTTTTGATCTTACCCATTCTGACAGGTGTGAGATGGAATCTCAGAGTCATCTTGAGTTGCAGTTCTCTAATGAGTAAGGATGCTGAGCATTTCTTCAAGTGGATCTCAGTGATTAGGGATTCCTCCTTTGTGAATTCTCTGTTTAGCTCTGTTCCCCATTTTTTTGATTGGATTATTTGGTTTCTGGGCATTTAATGAGTTCTTTGTAAATTTTGGATATTAGCCCTCTGTCAGATGTGGGGTTGGTGAAGATTTTTTTCACCATTTGTATGTTGCCATTTTGTTCGAATGACAATGTCTTTTGCCTTACAGAAGCTTTTCAGTTTCATGAGGCCCTATTTATTGATTGCTGTCTTAGAGCCTGAGCTGTTGGTGTTCTGTTCAGGAACTTGTCACCTGTGCCAATGAGTTTGAGGCTTTTCCCCACTTTCTCTTCTAATAGATTTATTGTGTCCATCCTTATGTTAAGGTCTTGGATCCACTTGGACTTAAGTTTTGTACAAGGTGATAAGCATGGGTCTAATTTCATTCTTTTATATGTGGACATCCAGTTGGAACAACACCATTTGTTGAAGATGCTGTCCTTTTTCCATTGTATGGTTTTTGGCTTCTTTGTCAAAAATTAAGTGACCATAGGTGTGTGGGTTCATTTCTGGGTCTTCAATTCAATTCCATTGATCCACTGGTCTGTTTCTATACCAGTACCATGCTGATTTTATTACTATTGCTCTGTAGTACAGCTTGAAATCTGGGATGGTGATACTGCCAGATGTTTTTTGTTGTTGTTGTTGTTGTTCAGGATTGATTTAGATATTCTGGGTGTTTTGTTACTTTATATGAAGTTGAGAATTGCTTTTTCCAGGTCTTTAAAGAAATGTGGTGATATTTTGATAGAAATTGCATTGAATCTGTATATTGCTTTTGGTAGGATGGCCATTTTTATTATGTTGATCCTACCTATCGATGAGCATGGGAGATCTTTCCATCTTCTGATGTCCTCTTCATTTTCTTTCTTCAAGGACCTTGAAGAACATGTCATACAGGCCTTTCACTTGCTTGGTTAGAGTTACCTCCAGGTATTTTATATTGTTTGTGGCCTGTTTGTTTTCTAATGAGCAAGAAAGGATGTGGGATGTGTGGATGAAGAGGTAGAGAGGATTCAGGATGAGTTGGAGGAGGGTTTCCATAATTAAAATGTTGTTCCTATAATCAGAATATATTGTATGAAAAAATATATTTTCAATTAAAAAACATGAAATATAACATGACTGGGGGGAAGGAAGATGGCGGCGACCTACACTGACGCATTTTGAACGCGGGGAAAAAAGAGCCATAAAAAACACAGAGTTATTGGGCACTGTGCAAAAACCGGAGGGGCTAGAGCCTCCCGGGAACACTCACAGCTCCCAAGGGACTGTTAAAAGTCCCAGGGTAAGGCTCTCTTCCCATCTCTCGCAGACACAGAAGCCACTAAACCCGGGATTCAGGAACTCCCATTTGGAGAGGCGCCTGGTAAGATCGTCCCCAACTCACAGATGGCAGAATCAGAGCCCACTTGGTGATAGTTCACTAGCCTATTGGACTCCCCACACCTCAGGTAGAACTTATACCCACTTAAAAAATTTTGCCAGATAGTGGAAGTCTTAGCAAGGAACAAACAGGGGGCTCAGCGGGTGGTCCACAGCCGCTCGTGAAGCGGAGGGCGGGAGGTTCCGACAGAGCGTGGAAAACCGGGAACACAAAGGCGGGCGGGAGGGGACGAATCCCGCGTACTGACGGCAGTGCAGCTGGGGATGGAGCCCGGCTGGCAGGGCCAAATCCCCGCGAACCCATGGCAGGACAACTGGGGAGAGAGTCAGGCGTGGGCTGGGAAAGGGATCCGCGCACCCACGGCTGAGCTGCTGGGGTGAGAGGTCCACTCAGGCGACCAGGGGATCCGGGGTTCTGTGCACCCATGGCCAAGCAGCCAGAGAGGGAGAACCGCGGCTACGCAGACAAGGAAGGAATCAGGCTCAGAGGCCAGGCCTGTGACGAGAAGCCTAGTGAGAAACCAGAAAACGGGACCATAGCTGTACTCTGGAAAATCCAGACATATTAGGTGTGGAGCTAGACCCTGTCAGCCTCCGTGAGGACAAACAAAGCCCACAGAATCTGTGCCTGGGCAAACAGGTCCACACCATCAGAACCATTACAGGCTGATAACTCAGACTGCAACATAGAGAAGTCTGAATCGGGAGCAGTGAAACAATTCCGGTCCATTACCCACAACCTGGGAATAGGCTGCACCAGCTCACAGTGCCTCAGATGATTAAAACCACAGTGACCCTGAAATCCCCCTGTAAGCAACGACAGACAGCCAAGTAACTTGTCCCCTGTACCAAAGCATCCCCTGTGGATCCAAGCACAGAAAACGACAAGAACAGACAGCTAAACGCACACAATGGCCAAAGGTCAAAAAAAAAATAGATATCAAGGAAATATGACTCCAACAAAGCAGAATTATACTAGCTCATCCAATTCGGATGACCTCACACCAACAGAAACACATGAAAACGTTGACAATTCTGCATTATGGAAAGTGACAGAGTCCCTGCAAGAAGAATTTAAATCTATGAAGGAATTCAAAGAAGCCACAATTCTACAACTCAAAACAAGGAACAACACCATTAAAGAGCTCCAAGCCAAGGTGACAGAGCTTGAACAGGAAAAGGACAAAGCTATGAAAGATTTTCATACAAAAACAAGCAAGCTGGAGAAGGAAATGTACAAAATGAACAAAACCATACAAGACATGAAAATAGAAATAGAAACAATAAAGAAAACACAGTCAGAGTTAAAAGAGGAAGTAGAGAACCAAGGGAAGAGAACAGGAACTACGGATGTGAGTATCAACAATAGGATGCAAGAGATGAAGACAGGATCTCAGGCATGGAAGATTCAGTGGAAGAAATCAGTACAACATCCAAAGAAAATGAGAAGGCTAAAAAAATCTCTCACCCACAACATCCAAGAAATCAAGGACTCAATGAAAAGACGGAACCTAAGAATTATAGGTATAGAGGAAAGAGAGGACTCCCGACTCCAAGGTCCAGGAAATATCTTCAACAAAATCATAGAGGAAAACTTCCCAAACATGAAAAAAGAGATGCCAATAAAAATCCAAGAGGCTTACAGAACACCAAATAGATTAGACCAGAAAAGAGACTCCTCTCGCCACATAATAATTGAAACTCCAAATGTACAGAACAAAGAAAGAATATTAAAAGCTGTAAGAGAAAAAGGTCAAGTCACATACAATGGCAGACCCATCAGAATTACACCTGACTTCTCCTCAGAAACGTTAAAAGCTAGAAGGGCCTGGTCAGATATACTACAAGTCCTGAGAGATCATAGGAGCCCAACCAGACTACTTTACCCAGCAAAACTCTCTATCAACATAGATGGAGAAAACAAGATATTCCATGACAAAATTAAATTTAAACAATATCTACCCACAAACCCAGCCCTACAGAAAATCCTAGAAGGAAAATCCCAACCCAGAGAAGAAAACTTCACCCAAGAAAACAAAGGGAATAGAAAACCCCTCAGCAACTAAACCAAAAGAGGCACAGGACCACCACCTATACCAAACTAATGGGAAATAACAACCCCAGGTCACAAATATCCATCAACATCAATGGACTCAACTCCCCAATAAAAAGACATAGGTTTACAGAGTGGATCCGCAAGCAAGACCCTTCCTTATGCTGTATACAAGAGACACATATAACTACGAAAGATAGACACTGCCTCAGAGTAAAGGGATGGGAGAAGGTTTTCCAAGCAAATGGACCCAGGAAGCAAGCTGGAGTAACCATCCTAATATCAAACAAAACAGACTTCCAACTGAAGTTAATGAAGAAAGACAAAGAAGGGCACTATATACTCATTAAAGGGAATATTCATTAAGAGGAAATTTCAATACTGAACATCTATGCCACAAATACAAAGGCACCTACTTTCGTAAAAGAAACACTTCTAAAATTTAAAGCGCACGTCGATCACAACACATTAGTAGTGGGAGACTTCAACACCCCACTCACAACAATGGACAGATCATCAAGGCAGAAGACAAACAGAGAAATATTGAGTCTAACAGAGATCATGAAACAAATGGACCTAACAGATATCTACAGAACGTTTCACCCAAACACAAAGGAATACACCTTTTTCTCAGCACCCCATGGAACCTTCTCTAAAATCGACCACATAGTTGGTCACAAGGATAGTCTCAATAGATACAAGAAAATTGAAATAACACCTTGTATCTTATCAGACCACCACGGAATAAAGCTGGTCTTCAACAGCAAAAGAATCAACAGAAAGCCTACACACACATGGAAATTGAACAGCTCCTTACTGGATGACCACTGGGTCAGGGAAGAAATAAGGAAGGAAATCAAAGACTTCTTAAAATCCAATGACAATGAAGATACAACATACCCAAACCTATGGGATACCTTGAAAGCTGTGCTACGAGGAAAGTTCATAGCACTAAGTGCTTTCAAAAAGAAAATTGTGACAGCACATATTAGTGAACTCACAGCTAAGCTGGGTGAATTGGAAAAAAAAAAGAAACAAACACTCCCAAGAAGAGCAGAAGGCAGGAAATCATCAAACTTAGGGCTGAAATCAACAACCTAGAATCAAAAAGAACTATACAAAGAATCAATGAAACCAAGAGTTGGTTCTTTGAGAAAATCAACAAAATAGACAGACCCCTAGCCAAATTAACTAAAAGGCAAAGGGAAAGAACCCAAATCAACAAAATCAGAAATGAAAAGGGAGAAATAACAACAGACATTGAGGAGATCCAGAAAATATTCGGGCATTACTTTAAAAATCTATATTCCACTAAATTTGAAAACCTAAGTGAAATGGACAATTTCCTCGATAGATTCCACCTACCAAAACTAAATCAAATTCAGATTAACAGCTTAAACAGCCCAATAACACCCAAGGAAATAGAAACAGTCATTAATAATATCCCAACCAAAAAAAGTCCAGGGCCAGATGGCTTTAGCATGGAATTCTACAGGACCTTCAAAGAGGAACTAACACCATTACTTTTCAAACTCTTCCACCACATAGAAACAGAAAGAACACTACCAAACTCATTCTATGAGGCCTCTGTCACTCTGATTCCTAAACCACACAAAGACCCAACAAAGAAAGAGAACTTCAGACCAATCTCCCTCATGAACATAGATGCAAAAATACTTAATAAAATACTAGCAAACCGAATTCAAGAACACATCAAAAGTATCATACACCATGATCAAGTAGGCTTCATCCCTGGAATGCAGGGATGGTTCAATATACGAAAGTCTATCAATGTAATTCACCACATAAACAAGATGAAAGAAAAAAACCACATTATAATCTCGCTAGATGCAGAAAAAGCATTTGACAAAATCCAACACCCCTTCATGCTAAAAGTTCTGGAGAGAACGGGCATACAAGGACCATACTTAGAAATAACAAAGGCAATATACAGCAAGCCAGTAGCCAACATCAAATTAAATGGAGAGAAGCTTGAAGCATTTCCTCTAAACTCAGGGACAAGACAAGGATATCCACTTTCACCATATCTCTTCAATATAGTACTTGAAGTCCTTGCTAGAGCAATAACACAACTAAAGGAGATCAAAGGGATAAAAATTGGAAATGAAGAAGTCAAATTATCCCTATTCGCAGATGATATGTTAGTATACATAAGCGACCCCAAAATCTCCACCAAAGAATCTTACAGCTGATAAACAACTTCAGCAAGGTGGCTGGATACAAAATTAACTCAAAAAAGTCAGAAGCCCTTCTTTATACAACAAACAAATATACCGAGAAAGAAATAAGGGAAACAACCCCCTTCACAATAGCCACAAACAACATAAAATACCTGGGGGTAACTCTAACCAAGCATGTAAAGGACCTATATAACAAGAACTTCAAGCCCCTGAAGAAAGAAATGGAAGAGGCCTTTAGAAGATGGAAAGATCTCCCATGCTCATGGATAGGTAAGATCAACATAATAAAAATGGCTATCCTACCAAAAGCAATATATAGATTTAATGCAATTCCTATCAAAATACCAACAAAAATTCTTTATAGACCTGGAAAAAGCTATTCTCAACTTCATATGGAACAACAAAAAGCCCAGAATACCTAAATCAATCCTGTACAATGAAAAAACATCTGGAGGTATCACCATCCCAGATTTCAAGCTGTACTACAGAGCAACAGTAATAAAAACAGCATGGTACTGGTATAGAAACAGACCAGTGGATCAATGGAATCGAATTGAAGACCCAAACATGGACCCACACACCTATGGCCAACTAATATTTGACAAAGAAGCCAAAACCACACAATGGAAGAAGGACAGCATCTTCAACAAATGGTGCTGGTCCAACTGGATGTCCACTTGCAAAAGAATGAAATTATACCCATTCCTATCACCTTCTACAAAACTTCATTCCAAGTGGATCAAAGACCTTAACAAAAGGCCGGCCACACTAAAGACACTAAAAGAAAAAGTAGGAGAAACCTTCGAACTCATTGGCACAGGTGACAACTTCCTGAACAGAACACGAACAGCTCAGGACCTGAGATCAACAATCAATAAATGGGACCTCATGAAACTGAAAAGCTTCTGTAAGGCAAAGGACACTGTCATTTGAACAAAACGGCAACCAAGAGACTGGGAGAAAATCTTCACCAACCCCACATCTGATAGAGGGCTATTATCTAAAATCTACAAAGAACTCAAGAAACTAAAAGCCAAGAAACCAAATAATCCAATCAAAAAATGGGAGATGGAGCTAAATAGAGAATTCACAAAGGAGGAATCCCTAAGGGCTGAGAGACACCTGAAGAAATGTTCAACATAATTAATCATCAGAGAACTGCAACTCAAGACGACCCTGAGATTCCACCTAACACCTGTTAGAATGGCTAAGATAAAGAGCTCAAATCATAGCGCATGCTGGCGAGGGTGTGGAGAAAGGGGAACCCTACTCCATTGCTGGTGGGAGTGTAGGCTTGTGCAACCACTATGGAGGTCTGTCTGGCGATATCTTAGAAATCTAGGAATAACCTTGCCTCAGGACCCAGCCATACCACTTCTGGGTATACACCCAAAGGACCTCTCATGGAGACATAGGGAAGTCTCCTCATCTATGTTCATAGCAGCCTTATTTGTAATAGCTAGAAATTGGAAACAACCCAGATGTCCCTCAACTGAAGAATGGATTAAAAAATTGTGGTACATCTATACAATGGAATATTACTCAGCTATCAGAAACAATGAAATCATGCAATTTGCAACCAAATGGATGGATCTAGAGGAGCTCATCCTGATTGAGCTAACCCAGTCTCAGAAGGATGCACATGGCATCTATTCACTTATAGTAGGATTTTAACTATATCGTACAGGATATCTGTACTACAACCAACACACCAAAAGGAACATGGACATAAATTTTTTTTTTATCTTTTTCTTTTTCCTTCTTTTTTCTTTTTTCTTTTTCCTTTTCCCTTCTCTTTTTCCTCTCTTTTTTTGTGGATATTCTTTCTTTTTGTGGGTTTGTGTGTTTGTTGGTCTTTTTTTCAGTATTCCCCCAGTAGCAAGGAGACACCTTTCACTGGCAGTACTGCCTCGTAGGCCCCCAGAGAATGAAGAGGCTCTTGGCCCTCATATGACTCCTGATCTGTGGTGAGAGACTGTTAGGCAGGGACACTCCACCCCAGAGGAAAAACATGGAAGGGTCAGGGGGTAGAGCATGGGAGGGTGGAGCTGGGTAGCGGGAAAAGAGGACAATATGATAAGGATGTAACCTGAAGCAACAAACAAATAAATTTATTAACCAAAAAAAAAAAAAAAAAAAAAGGCAGGTGGCAAGGCTGAAACACTGTGAATGGAATAGAGGATACAGCCATTTGGCCTGGTTTTGCAGACCTCCAGGTGTTGAGAAGACGTGGAGCTAAGGTAAAATACAAGAGAATTGTGGTATTGGCCCATGCCTTTGACTTCAGCAGAGACGGGGGGAGCACCGTAGAGTTGGTGGTCTTATGTATTCTGGAGACATACAGAGCGGGGTGGTGAGGGAGCATACTATTGGTCCCACCATTCAAGAAGAGTACACCCTTGGTCCCAGCTCCCAGCACACTGGAGACAGAAATGGGCAGATCCCGGAGCTCAGGTCAGCCTGATGCTGGGCAAACTCTAAATAGAGAAAGATTTCGATCCAGGAGTGGTGGAACACATCTTTGATCCCTTCAGATGGGAAACACAGGTCCCTGATCCCAATAATTAGAGTTCAGAGACACACACATGGGATTTGGAGGGACCTAGGTTTGGAGGTTACTTACAAAAGGCCTTCTCAATGCAGGCAGATTGTCCTTTGGAATCTCAAAATATATACACTAGAGCTGGTTTAGCTCCAAGGTGACAGAATGATTTCTTCTTTAACCCGGATTGAAAGATAACGCTTTGTATGTTGTCGGAAGGCCAAATTTGCTTCAAGGGAAGTACTACCTAGCCCCCCCCCCCCAAAAAAAAGAGGGTAATTGTCCCAGGTTTGGGAATGGGGCAGGGCACTGTTCTTATCGTTCCAGGAGAATCGAAGCATCCATTAGGGGAGCCTGGGGACGGCTGGACAGTGGAAACCTCAGCAGAGAGCAGAATCAGGCACCAAGGAGGACGAGTGACCCAGTTGATTCTGCCTGGCAGACTTCCTCAATAGCTGTCTCCATCGGGGGCCTGCAACCACCAGGGCAATCCAATGTCGCTGGGACCGTTCAGCTCTACACAATGCCCCGGCAGGAACCTCAGTGAAGCCTGCAAGATCAGCTTCTGCCTACAAACCCCTTAGGTCATCTAAACAGCTGAGAACAGAAGGACTGAACAAAAAAGGAGTGTACTAACATTTTTAATCATTTTTTTCCATTTGGGTTCGGGCCCCAAACAGGTCTACTACGACCCAAATCGGCATGAAGCCACTTTAAGAGAGCGATGTCCCATGCCCAGAGGGTGGGGAACGTGTTTCTCTGCCCTTCTTTTTGGTTATTTGAAGGATAACTGAAAACTCCTATATTATGGGAAGAGATTACAAGCTGATAAATGGTCCTGTTTAATGGGTTTTGGAGGTTAGCCCCAGGGACTTCCTACTTTTCCTTTTCTGTGTCCTTCTTCCTCTCCTATGTAGGAGTGCATAGGCTTGAGAAAAATGAGATATAGACATAGCACAGGAAGGTCCAAGAAGAAGGGGCAGATTATTGAATATGCCCTTATACCTTTGTATATTGATACAAAATTAGTAGTTTATTTGGCTAAAGTGGTATTGACCATTGTTTATTGTGCAAAAATAAGATTGTATTGGATTACATCGGTATTGATCTTTGTATATTGATACAAAATTAAGATTATAGTTGGCCACAATGGTATTGACCCTTTTATATGGACGTAATATTAAGATTGTATTGGGCTACATAGGCATTGATCTTTGTATATTGATACATAATTAAGAGTATATTTAACCACAATTGAATAGATCTTTGTATATTGATACAAAATTAAAGGTAACGCTTCCTAATGGTATCATACCTAGAGATACTGAAAAATAAAATGTGAAGCTCTGGCCTCTTGATACCAAGTCTAAAACGGTCTAGGATAGTTAAGTAAAACAAACTCCTAGTCATGCAAACATGTCACTTTGTTAGCTACTATGACAGTCTATCACAGATATTCTTTAAACTACCCAGTAATCAAGTTGCTAAGAGACAAGCAACATTTGCTTATCTAAATACAAGAGATGGATAGGGCATCTTCAAAAACCCCAAGAGATCTGCAGAATATGGCATTTAAAGATGTTATCTTAAATTAAGATTTTCTTTTTTTTTTTGATATAGAGACATATCAGCACCTGACAGCACTCCCTATTCTACTCCAAGTAGAAGATAAGCATCGAAGAACCTCCACTGTAAGATGGTTGAATTAGTGGCAAGCCTATCTCTTGGCATGAAAAAACCCCTTGCACCAACTGCAGACAGACTGCTGTCCAAGAAGGACAAAACTTGGTAGCAGGGAAGTCGACAGCCTAACTCTGCCAAGACAGAGTAGGTAAGTCCTTCATAATCCCGGCTCTACAACAAATGTCTGTCAGAGAAACAGGACCCAAAGGCTGAAGACTGATGCAGGAATGTATGGAGAGGAATTGGGATCTGTCCAGGCAGTCATTGGTATGTCCTTTCTTAGTTTTGGAAGCTGCAGGCCCTGCACTTCCTATATAAGCAGATATATTTATCCCTCTCAGGTCTCTGAGGTGGTTGAAGAATAGACAGCTAGAGTCTCATAGTTAAATTTTGAGTTGTTTAGGAATCAAGAGGGTGTTATAGATCTAAGAAGATACTCTTAAAAGTGTGTTGCAAGTTAGTATGAATGTTGAGTCAGATATAGACCTTTAAAGTCATGGAGATGGTTAGATAGTAGAATGTTAAAGTCAGGGGCCAAATATGTATAAACTGGACACTGGGAAGGTATACTGGGCCATTTAACTCTCATAAATGTGGCATACTTATATCTGTTGTTTTGTATAATACTTACTGTTATAAGAGAAGGAACCATCTGTTGGACTGAAAGGGGAAACTTCTGGGGGGAAGAGGGTGGAAGGTGGGATAGGAAGGGGGAATAGGGAGGGGTTTGTGACTGAGATGTAACTTGAAGGAAAAAAAATAAAGTATTTAAAAAAAAAAATGACTAGGGGTGGGGGTGGTTCCATTCACATTCAAATACCAGAAAGTTAAAAGTCACGTGCCCATAAATTGTACACAAATATTCCTAGTAACAAACATCACGCAACTGAGATATTCATTGTGTGATGAATATGTAAACAAATTGTGACATGTCTGGATAAGAGAGTAGTTTTCATACAAGCAAAACAAATGAGGGATTGGCATGAGGTGTGCTATAGATGACACTTGAATGTATTACAAGTGATAGAAATAACATAAAATGGTATATAATGTATGATTTAATTCATATGAGGAGACCAGAAGGCAAAAATACAGAGATAAGTGCATTGCCAGGAGTCAACGACTCCCAGTTAACAGGAGCTGAGAATGTTTGGTTATGGATATGGGTTTTTGCTGGAGGATAAAATGATCTAGAATGGAAGAGTGGAATGGTTGTACAATACTTCAAACAGTAAAAGTCACTGAATTAGATACTAAAAACTAATGAAAATATATAGTATATGAGTGTTACCATAAAACAAATAAGAAAAAATAAGAAGTTGGTGGATGTGACAAAATGTTACTATACAAAGATTGAGAATAGGCACTGATGCCTAGAGGCAGATACATGTGATGTCTCTATTCCATATAAATCTACTGATATGTGTCAGGCTGCTAAGCCCTCATGCATTCATTTTCCTTAACGTAGATAGAGTTCTGATTGTATGGTGTTTTCTCATTGTGTCCTGCACACCTCTGAAATTCTGTAATTTCATGCATTTAATCATTGTTATCATTATAAAAACCTTCTCATGGAAACATAAACCATTCTCTGATTTTAAAACAAACAAATAATAATCTGTGCTATACAAGCCATAACCATTGGTAGATGGGATACTTTATTAAGCATGCAAAGAGAATTTTCCTTGAATAATGATATTCATCAGTCATAGGCCTCCTTTCTTCCTGATCCCACTGAAAATTACTATCTATGCATAGTTTTAAAAAATCTCTGAAGTTTTCAATACAAATTATTATATTTACTTTATCTTTCTAAATAAATTTGTAATAGTGATGTGTAAAAGATTATTATACTGCCAGAAGAAAACTCATGGCAGGGGTCATACTGAAATAACCAAGGATAGAACATCCTTATATTTAACCTAGAGTAACACAGTCTTGGTAGAACACTGGGAAGATTAGAATCCGATGAGCTTTGGCTCTCCACGGCACCTGTCAAGTTATCTTTATTAACACATGCTAAATAATATAAGTTAAAGCTAGCCCAGTTATACTATAACTCTGAAGGCCCAGTGTTAGGACCCTTATGTCCTAATCAGGTAGGGACTACTGAATAGTTAACATATTGAAAGTGCCCATCAAGAATTTAATTATGTAGACTTGTTATTTTCATTCATTGTTTGCTCACCTCCTTGATCCATTCCTTCTTTATTTCTTTCTCCTTTCCTTTCTTATTCAGCTCAATCTATAACACACTGGCTAGAGAACTTTATCACTGCTGAGGGATTAAAAAGTATCTATCATACTTTTGACTGTAAAATTTCACCAGGGACATAGAAATTTTCATTTAATTTTCTTTACTGCATAGTTAATATTTTCTCTAAAATCCAACTTCTCTGGAAGGCTTTCTTAAGAAGAAGAAAAAATAATAAAAAGTCTATGTCCATGTTCCCTTGGGTGCGTTGGTTGTAGTATCAATATCCTCTACTATATAGTTAAATTCCTACTATAAGTGAATAGATGCCATATTCATCTTTCTGAGTCTGGTTTAGCTCAGTCAGGATGAGCTTTTCTAGTTCCATCCATTTGGCTGCAAATTGCATAATTTCATTGTTCCTGTTATCTGAATAATATTCCATTGTGTAGATGTACCACAGTTTTTTAACCCATTCTTCGGTTGAGGGACATCTGTTTTGTTTTTGTTGTTGTTGTTGTTGTTGTTGTTGTTTTTCCAGTTTCTAGCTATTACAAATAAGGCTGCTATGAACATAGATGAGGAGACTTCCCTGTGTCTCCGTGAGAGGTCCTTTGGGTGTATACTCAGAAGTGGTATGGCTGGGTCCTGAGGCAAGGTTATTCCTAGATTTCTAAGATATCGCCAGACAGATCTCCATAGTGGTTGCACAAGCCTGCACTCCCACCAGCAATGGAGGAGGGTTCCCCTTTCTCCACACCCTCGCCAGCATGTGCTGTTCTTCTATTTTTATTTTTATTTATTTTTATTTTTATCTGCTTGTCTGCTTATTTGTTTTTTTTTTTTTTTTTTTTGGTTTCTTAGTTCTCTCTCCCCGGCAATGAGACACTTTTCACCGGTGGTACTGCCTTGTAGACCCCATGGTATGAGGAGGCTCTTGGCCCTCATATGACCTCTGAACTGGGAAGAGGGACTGTTATATAGGGACACTCCACTCCAGAGAAATGGGATGGAAGGATCAGGGGATAAAAAAAAATGAAATGTGAAGTTTTGGCCTTTTGCTACTAATTGTCATAAACAGTTTAGGATAATTAAGAAATGCAAACTAATAGTCATGCAAGTGTGTCATTTTGTTAGGTACTATGACAGTCTACTATAGTTATTTCCTAAGCTAATCAGGAATCAAGTTGCTAAGAGACAAGCAACATATGCTTATCCTAATATAAAAGATAGATAGGGCCTCTTCAAAAACCTCAAGAGATCTGCAGAATATGGCATTTAAAGATGTTCTCTTAACTTTAGATTTTTTTGATATCGAGACATGTCAACTTCAGACAGCACCCCCTATTCTACTCCAAGTAGAAGATAAGTATCAAAGAATCTCCAGTGGGAGATGATTGAATTAATGGCAAGCCTATCTCTTGGCAGGAAAAACCCCTTGCTTCAACTGTAGACAGAATGCTGTCCAAAAAGGACAAAACTTGGAAGCAGGTAAGTCAACAGCCTAGCTCTGCCAAGACAGGGTAGGCAAGTCCTTCATAATTCCTGCTCTACAATCAATGTCTGTCAGAGAAATGGGGCCAAATGACTGAAGATCGATGCTGTAATGTATGGAGAGAAAATGGGAAATGTCCAGGCAGCCACTGGTATGTAATTTCTTAGTTTTGGAAGCTGCAGGCCCTGTACTTCCTATAAAATCAGATATATTTATCCCTCTCAGGTCTCTGAGGTGGTTGAAGAACAGATAGCTAGAGTCTCATAATTAAATTTTGAGTTGTTTAGGAATCAAGAGAGTATTATGGATCTAAGAAGATGTTTTTAAAATTGTGATGCAAGTTAGTATGAAAACTGAGTTAGATATAGAACTTTAAACTCATGGAGATTGTTAGTAGAATGTTAAAATCAGGTGCCAAATAGTTGTGGACTGGACATTGGGAATTTATGCTAAGCCATATAACTCTCTTAATTGTGGCCCAATTACCTCTGTTGTTTTGTGTTGTATTTATTATTATAAGAGAAAGAGCCGTTTGTTGGACTGAAAGGGGGAACTGTTGGGGGGAAAAGATATACCTTAAACTTAAAAAAAAAGGAAGGGGATAGGTGGGTTGAGGCAGAAGAGGGTGGGAGGATGGGACTGGAGGGGGGAGTAGGGAGGGGATTGCAATTGAGATGTAACTTGAAGAAATAAAAAATTTTAAAAAAGAAGAAAGCCACCTTGAATTGGCATCTAATATTTCCTAAATAAATAATTTTTTTCATGTTCCAAGTAGATATAAATGACAGTTGTTAACCTCTACCCTAAAGACTAGGTTTTTCATTTGAAAATGAAATATAATAAAGTAAAAATTATCACATCAGAGTTGTGCAAAACAAACCAACAAAGGAAAAGACCCTGAGTGATGACTCTAAAGATCCACTAATTTGCACACTCAGAAATTCCATAAAACGGAAACCATTATATATGAACACAGAGGACCTGGTGCAGATCCATACAGACCCTGTGCATGCTGTCTCAGTCTCTGTGAGTTCACATGAGCTTTCCTCATATTGTTTTATACAGCCTTTTTTTCTTGGTGTTCTCTACCCTGTCTGGCTCTTACACTCTTTCCTCCTCCTCTTCTGTGGGCTTCCCTGAGCTCTGATTGGAGGAAGGGGTTGATTGGGACATCCCATTTAGGGCTAAATGTTCCAAGTTCCATCACTCTCTCTGTAATGTCTGGCTGTGGGTCTCTATATTTGCTCCCATTTGCTGCAGATGGAAATTTTTCTGATGATAGCTGAATAAGACACTAGTCTATGATTATCACAGAATCTCATTAGGAGTCATTTATCACTATGTTATTTTTCTGTTTTTCAGACCAGTATTAATTGGTATTTCTCTTGGTCCCTGGGCTATCTAGTCTTAGGCTCATGGCCACTCAAGCAGTGTCAGGTAATATTTTCCATCTTGTGGAATGGGCCTTAAGTCAAATAAGTTATTAGTTCATTACTATCACACCTTTTATGGCACCATTTCCTTAGTATATCATTTAGACTGTACACCATTATAGATAAAGGGTTTGTTGCTGACTTGGTGTTTATGTTTCCCTTTTGATAGCATGCAGAATACCTTCCTGAACCAAAAAGACACTGGAACAGAGGAGAAGGATCTACATAAGCACCAACTCCACATCTCCATGTTCAATGAGTTTTATGTAGGTGTTGTTTTCAATAACAGGGTCTTGCCATTGGTTTGTGGAGAGTAACCCATAGTCTTAGCAACAGGCTGGATTGACTGGGGACATATGTGGGGCTCCTTTGGCCAAGATTTCAATTAGATGTAACCCAATCCCAGTATTGGAAGCTTCATTTGGTGACAAGAGATGGCCAATTGGAGATCTGTCTCCCCAACTGTTTGGCAAGTTTATTTAGATCATTTTCATATATGTATGTATTTTAGTAAATTTCTACTGAATTATTTCCTTATTACCCCTCAAATACCCTTCAGTTTTAGCTATATCTCTGTGTGTTTTCTCCCACAATTCTGTCTCCCCTCTTCTTATCCTCCCCCTATCTATTCATAGCTATTGATTCTATTTCCCTTCCCTAACAAAATCTATCTGTTCTCTCTAATCCCTTACTCTATACTTATCCTCTGTGGGTCTATGGATTGTAGCTTGGTTATCACTGACTTCACAGCTATTATCTACAATAAGTGAATACAAGAATTAATTAATTAATTAATTAATTAAGACTCAACTTCACTAGCTTACACAGGATGATTTTTTTCTAATTCCATTTATTTGTATGCAAATTTCATGATGTCATTATTTTAAACAGTTGAGTAATTCTCTATTGTGCAAATATACCACATTTTCTGTATCCATTCTACATTTGAGGAACACCTAAGTTATTTTCAATTCCTGACTATTATGAATAGAGCAGCTATGTTTATAAAGTGTCTTTGTGGTAGGATAAAGCATCCTTTGGCTATATGCCTAGAGTGGTATAGTTGGTTCTTGAGGTAGATTAATTCCGCTTTTCATGAGGAATCCCAACACTGATTTCCATAGCAGCTGTACAAGAGTTCTCTCTCTCACCAGCAGTAAAGGCACGTTCCTCTTACTCCACATCCTCACCGGCATGAGCTATCATTTGTTTTATTGATCTTAGCCATTGTGATAGATGTGAAATGAAATCTTGAAGTAGTTTTGATTTGCATGCCCCTTAAAGCTAAGAATATTGAACACTTCTTTTTTTTTAATAATATATTTTTTATTTCTTCAAGTTACATCTCAATCACAATCCCCTCCCTACTCCCCCCTCCAGTCCCACCCTTCCACCCTCCTCCCCCTCAGCCCCACCATCCTCTTCCCTTATTTTTTTTTTTTTTTTTAGTTTAAGGTATTTATTTTCCCCCCAACAGCTCTCCCTTTCAGTCCAAATAATGGTTCTTTTTCTTATAACTATAAATACAATACAAAACAACAGAAATAAATAGGCCACGATTATAAGAGTTATATGGCTTAGCATACATTCCCAATGTCCAGTCCATATGTATTTGGCACCTGACTTTAACATTCTACTATCTAAACATCTCCATGAGTTTAAAGTTCTATATCTAACTCAGCTTTCACACTAACTTGCCTCATAATTTTAAAAATATCTTCTTAGATCCAGAACACCCTCTTGATTCCTAAACAACTCAAAATTTAACTATGAGACTCTAGGTATCTATTCTTCAACCACCTCAGAGACCTGAGAGGGATAAATATATCTGATTATATAGGAAGTGCAGGGCCTGCAGCTTCCAAAACTAAAAAATGACATACCAGTGGCTGCCTGGACAGTTCCCATTTTCTCTCCATACATTACAGCATCAATCTTCAGCCATTTGGCCCCATTTCTCTGACAGACATTGGTTGTAGAGCAGGAATTATGAAGGACTTACCTACCCTATCTTGGCAGAGCTAGGCTGTCGACTTACCTGCTTCCAAGTTTTGTCCTTTTTGGACAGAAGTCTGTCTACAGTTGAAGCAAGTGGTTTTTCTTGCCAAGAGAATGGCTTACCACTAATTTAATCATCTCCCACTGGAGATTCTTCGATGCTCATCTTCTACTTGGAGTAATATAGGGGGTGCTGTCAGGAGCTGACATGTCTCGATATCAAAAAATCTTAAGTTAAGAAAACATCTTTGAATGCCATATTCTGCAGATCTCTTGAGGTTTTTGAAGATGCCCTATCTATCTCTTATATTTAGATAAGCAAATATTGCTTGTCTCTTAGCAACTTGATTTCTGAGTAGCTTAGAAAATAACTGTGATAGACTGTCATAGTAACTAACAAAATGACACGTTTTCATGACTATTAGTTTCCGTTTCTTAATTATCCTAAACAGTTTATGTCGGTTGGTAGCGAGAGGTCAAAACTTGACATTTCATTTTTAAGTATTACTACAAACAATACCTTTAAGAAGCGTTACCCTTAATTTTGTATCAATATACAAAGATCAATACCAATGTGGCCAAATATAATCTTAATTTTGTATCAATATACAAAGATCAGTACCGATGTAGCCCAATACAATCTTAATTTTACATTAATATACTAGGGTCAATACCATTGTGGCCAAATATAATCTTAATTTTGTATCAATATACAAAGATCAATACCGATGTAGCCCTATACAATCTTAAATTTGCATTAATATACAATGATCAATACCAATTTAGCCAAATATAATATTACTTTTGTATCAGTATACAAAGGTATAAAGCTATATTCAATAATCTGTCCTTTTTTCTTGTTCTTTCCTATACTATGTCTATGTCCCATTTTTCTCAAGTCTGTTCACTCCTATATAGGAGAGAAAGGAGGATACAGAAAAGCAAAAGAGAGAAGTCCCTGGGTCTAACCTCCAAAACCCATTTAACAAGACCATTTAACAGCTTGTAGTCTTTTCCCCTAAATAACAAAATTTTCTATTATCTTTCAAATAACCAAAGGGGAAGAAAACCCTCCCCACCTTCTGGGGATGGGACATTGTTCTCTTAAAATGACTTCCTGCTGATTTGGGACGTAGTAAACCTGTTTGGGGCCCAAATAAGAATGGAAAAATGGTTAAAAATGTTAATAGAATCATTTGATGTTCAGTCCCTTTGTGCTCAGCTATTTAGATGTCCTACGAAGTTCATAGACAGAAGCTGATCTTCAGAACTTTACTGAAGATCTGGCTGGAGTAGTCTGTGGAGCTGAACGATCTTAGCGATTTTGAGTTGTTGTGGTTATAGACTTTTGAGGAAACTGCTATTGAAGAAGTCTGCAAGGCTGAATCATCTGGGCCACTCATCTTCTTTGGTGTCTGATCTGTTTTCTGCTGAGGTTTCCGTTGTCCAGTTGTCCCTGGATTCCTTGAATGGATGTTTTAAATCTCCTGGAAAGATAAGAACAGAGCCCTGCCCTAATCCTAACTCTGGGACAATTACCTTTTTTTGGGGGGGGTCAGGTAATGTTTTTCCTGGAGCAAATTTGGTTTTTTGATAATATATAAAGTATTACCTTTCAATCCGGATTAAAGAAGAATTTATTTTGATATTTCGGAGCTAAACAAACCTTTAGTGTATATATTTTGAGATCTCAAAGGACAATTTGTTTGAATTGCAGCCTGCCTTTTGTAAGTAGCTTTTAAACTTAAATCTTTCCAATTCCTATGTGCCTGTCTCTGCATTCTAAATTTTGGGATCAAAGACATGTGGTTTCCAACTGATGGGATTAAAGATGTGCTCCTCCACCCCTGGATCAAAGTTTTTCTCTGTTTAGAGTTTGTTTTGTATCAGGTGGCCTTGAGCGCTGAGATCTGCCTGTTTCTGTCTCTAGTGTGTTGGGATTAAGGGTGTATTCTTCCCCAATGATGTGACTAAGGGTGTGCACCATCACCACCCTGTTTCTTGTAACTCTAGAATTTATAAGACAACTACCTCTATAGTGATCCTCCTGTCTCTGCTGGAGGTAAAGGCATGGGCTAACACCATGCATTATTTTACCTTAGCTCTAAGTTTTTTCAACTCTTGGAGGTTTGTAAAACCAGGTTGAACAGCTGTCACCTTTAATTTATTTACAGTGTTTTAAACCTGTTACCTGCTTTTTAATTCCAAACCATGGAAATAGCCTATAACTCTACAAAAAAAAACAAAAAACAAAAAAAAACTTTTAAGCTGCTATCAAGTTTGTTTAATCTCTGTAGCCACCTGCAGTCTAACATTCTAATCTGAAATTAAGGCCATTTTCTTTTCATGCCAGTAAGGTAAATTATAGTTTGAAAATTTTATATTGTATTTTTATTATATTTTTAAGCTTATTAATTCTTTTCTTAAAATAGTATTATTTATTTCTAGAACATAGTTTCCTCCCTCCTCCCCTCTTGGCCCCTCCCTTCATATATCCTTCCCTACCTCTCTCCTTCCCTCCCTCCCTCCCTTCCTCCCTCCCTCCCTCCTTGTTCCTCTACTTGGTACTCTCCTTCTCCTCAGATGAGGTGGGTCCTCACATATCATACTCCCACAGATCTTGCGTCATGTGAGGCCCAAGAGCTTACACTTGTACTGGAGCTTGATAAGGCACACAATCTAGGGTGTGGGGTTCCACTAACCTGCAGCAGATTCCATGACTCACTGGTGGGTAGAATTTTTCCTAGGATAGATATGCTAGGTTCCTGTCTATTTGGGTGTGTGGGTTGTAGGATAGTTATCCTCTGATGTATGGTTAATATCCATTTGTAAGGGAATACATACCATGTTTATCTTTCTGGGACTGCGTCAGCTCACTTAGGATGAGCTTTTCTAGTTCCATCCATTTGGTTTTGAATTGCATGATTTTCTCATTTCTGATAGCTATGTAGTATTCCATTGTGTATATGTACCACAGTTTTTTTATCCATTCTTCAGTTGATGGACATCTGGGTTGTTTCCAGTTTCTGGCTATTACAAATAAAGCTGCTATGAACATTGTTGAGGCAATGTCCTTTTGGTTTCTTTTCAGATCTTTTGGATATATGCCCAAGAGGGGTATGGCTGGGTCTTGAGGTAGATTTATTCCCAATTTTCTAAGATATCTCCAGATTGATTTCCAAAGTGGTTGCACAAGTTTGCAGTCCCACCAACAATGGGGGAGTGTTCCCCTTTCTCCACATCCTCGCCAGCATGTGCTATCATTTGAGTTTTTGATCTTAGCCATTCTGACAGGTGTGAGATGGAATCTCAGAGTTGTTTTAAGTTGCATTTCCCTGATAACCAAAGATGTTGAACATTTCCTCAAATGCCTCTCAGCCTTTAGAGATTCGTCTTCTGTGAATTCTCGGTTTAGCTCTGTACCCCATTTATTGATGGGGTTATTTGATTTTTTGGTGTTTAATTTCTTCAGTTCTTTATATATTTTGGATATTAGCCCTCTGTCAGATGTTGGGTTGGTGAAGATCCTTTCCCACTCTGTAGGCTGCTGTTTTGTTCTAAGGACAGTGTCCTTTGCCTTACAGAAGCTTTTCAATTTTATAAAGTCCCATTTATTGATTGTTTGTTTTAGTGCCTGAGCTATTGGTGTTCTATTCAGGAATTTGCTACCAGTGCCAATGATTTCAAGGCTTTTTTCCACTTTCTCTTCTATTAATGTTAGTGTGTCTGGATTTATGTTGAGGTCCTTGATCCACTTAGACTTAAGTTTTGTACAGGGTGATAAGTATGGATCTATTTGCATTCTTCTACATGTTGACATCCAGTTAGACCAGCACCATTTATTGAAGATGCTTTCCTTTTTCCATTGTATGTTTTTGGCTTCTTTATCAAAAATTAAGTGACCATAGATGTGTGGGTTTATTTCTGGGTCTTCAATTCGATTCCATTGGTCAACTGGTCTGTTTCTATACCAGTACCATGCTGTTTTTATTACTATTGCCCTGTAGTACAGCTTGAAATCCGGGATGGTGATACCTCCAGATGTTCTGTTATTGTACATGATTGATTTAGCTATTCTGGGTCTTTTGTTATTCCATATGAAGTTGAGAATTGTTTTTTCCAGATCTGTAAAAAATTGAGTTGGTATTTGGATAGGAATTGCATTGAATCTGTATATTGCTTTTGGTAAGATTGCCATTTTTATTATGTTGATCCTACCTATCCATGAACAAGGGAGATCTTTCCATCTCCTGATATCTTCTTCAATTTCTTTCTTCAGGGTCTTGAAGTTCTTATCATACAGGTCTTTCACTTGCTTGGTTAGAGTTACCCCAAGGTATTTTATATTATTTGTGGCTATTGTGAAGGGTGTTGATTCCCTTATTTCTTTCTCAGCCCATTTATCTTTTGTGTAAAGAAGGGCTACTGATTTTTTTGAATTGATTTTGTATCCGGCCACCTTGCTGAAGGAGTTTATCAGCTGTAGAAGTTCTCTGGTGGAATTTTTGGGGTCACTGATGTATACTATCATATCATCTGCAAATAGGGATACTTTGACTTCTTCCTTTCCAATTTGTATCCCCTTGATCTCTTTTAGTTGTCTTATTGCTCTAGCTAAAACTTCAAGTACTATGTTGAAGAGATATGGAGAGAGTGGGCAGCCTTGCCTTGCCCCTGATTTTAGAGGACATGCTTTAAGTTTCTCTCCATTTAGTTTGATGTTGGCTATTGGCTTGCTGTAAATTGCTTTTATTATTTTTAAGTATGGTCCTTGTATGCCTGATCTCTCTAAGACTTTTATCATGAAAGGGTGCTGTATTTTGTCAAAAGCTTTTTCAGCATCCAATGAGATGATCATGTGGTTCTTTTCTTTCAGCTTGTTTATGTGGTGGATTACATTGATGGATTTTCTAATGTTGAACCACCCCTGCATCCCTGGGATGAAGCCTACTTGATCATGGTGTATGATACTTTTGATGTGATCTTGGATCCGGTTTGCAAGTATTTTATTAAGTATCTTTGCATCCATGTTCATAAGGGAAATTGGTCTGAAATTTTCTTTCTCCATTGGGTCTTTGTGAGGTTTAGGTATCAGGGTAACTGTGGCCTCATAGAATGTGTTTGGCAGTATTCCTTCTGTTTCTATGTTGTGGAAGAGTTTGAAGAATATTGGTGTTAGCTCTTCTTTGAATGTCTGGTAGAATTCTGTGCTGAAACCATCTGGGCCTGGGCTTTTTTTGGTTGGAAGACGTCTAATGACTTCTTCTATTTCCTTAAGGGTTATAGGACTGTTTAATTTGTTTACCTGTTCTTGATTTAACCTTGGTAGGTGGAATCTATCAAGAAAATTGTCCATTCCATTTAGATTTTCCAATTTTGTGGAGTACAAGTTTTTGAAGTAGGACCTAACGATTCTTTGGATTTCCTCAATGTCTGTTGTTATTTCCCCCTTTTCATTTCTGATTTTGTTGATTTGGGTATTTTCCCTCTGCCTTTTAGGTACTTTAGCTAAGGGCTTGTCTATTTTGTTGATTTTCTCAAAGAACCAGCTCTTGGTTTTGTCGATTCTTTGTATTGTTCTTTTTGTTTCTAAGTTGTTGATTTCAGCCCTGAGTTTGATAATTTCCTCTCGTCTGCTCCTCTTGGGAGTGTTTGCTTCTTTTTGTTCTAGCTCTTTCAGGTGTTCTTTTAGGTGGCTAGTATAGGAATTCTCCAGTTTCTTTTTGAAGGCACTTAGAGCTATAAACTTTCCTCTTAGCACTGCTTTCAGTGTGTCCCATAAGTTTGGGTATGTTGTGCCTTCATTTTCATTGAGTTCTAAGAAGACTTTAATTTCTTTTTTTATTTCTTCCCTGACCCAGAGGTCATTGAGGAGAGAGTTGTTCAGTTTCCATGATTTTGCAAGCACTCTGTTGTTTTTGTTACTGTTGAAGCCTAGCTTTATTCCATGATGGTCTGATAAGTTACAAGGAGTGATTTCAATTTTCCTGTATCTGTTGAGGCTTGCTTTGTGACCGACTATATGGTCGATTTTGGAGAAGGTTCCGTGAGGTGCCGAGAAGAAAGTGTATTCTTTTGTTTTGGGGTGAAATGTTCTGTAGATATCAATTAGGTCCATTTGATTCATGACATCTGTGAGGTTCATTATTTCTCTGTTTGGTTTCTGCATTGTTGATCTGTCCAGTGGTGAGAGTGGTGTGTTGAAGTGTCCCACTATTTAATGTGTGAGGTTCAATGTGGGATTTGAGCTTCAGTAGTGTTTCTTTAATGAATGTGGGTGGTCTTACATTTGGGGCATAGATGTTTAGTATTGAAATTTCATCTTGGTGGATTTTTCCTTTGATGAGTATATAGTGTCCTTCCCCATCTCTTTTGATTAATGTTGGTTGAAAATCCAATTTATTGCATACTAGAATTGCTACTCCAGCTTTTTTCTTGGGTCCATTTGCTTGGTATATCTTTTTCCAGCCCTTTACTTGGAGATAATGTCTATCTTTTTTGCTGAGGTGTGTTTCTTGTAAACAGCAGAATGTGGGATTCTGTTTTCGCATCCATTCTGCTAGCCTGTGCCTTTTTATTGGGGAATTGAGTCCATTGATGTTGAGAGATATTAATGACCAGTGATTGTTACTTCCTGCCATCTTGATGTTGGTAGAAATAGTGTGTGAGTGAGCTTCTTTCCTTTTGTTTTTGCTGCAGGCACGTTATTTGTTTCCTGTGCTTTCTTGTGTGTAGTTAACCTCTTTGGGTTG
>CAJQZJ010033081.1:3952316-3963313 GCA_907164525.1 Lophiomys imhausi | reverse complement strand
TACTCAGATGCACTGCTCTATGGTCGGCGCCATCTTGGATCCTCTGAACACTACTTTAACTGTTTTTCCATCATTTGATTTTCCTCTATTGAGTTTCCTCTATTGTTTAGATCTATGCCCCTTTATTAATTGGGTTATTTGTTTTCTTGATACCTAGTTTTTTTGAATTCTGCACATATTTTGGATATTAGCCTTCTTTTGGGTGTGTGAACGAAAGTAAGAATAGTAAATACTTGAGATATGTATTTTTGTTGTTTTGTTTTTCAAGACAGGGTTTCTCTGCTTAGTCCTAGCTGTCCTGGACTTGCTTTGTAGACCAGGAAGGCCTCAAACTCACAGAGATCTACCTGTCTTTGCCTCCCAATTGCTGGGATTAAAGGTGTGTGCCACCACATTTGCTGAGAAATAAAAATTTTATACCAAAATAGTTTTTGTGAGAAATAAAGAAATACGTGTGTGTGTGTGTGTGTGTGTGTGTGTGTGTAATATATGTGTGCATGTGTGTGTGTATGTCCTTCTTTGTTATATTTACATATATACATTTGTATATATCGATATATATTATATGGATGCACTTCATGGTCCACTGAGGAACATTGCTCTAATGAAAGAAACTGTACTTAATATACATTCTTTTTCTTTTTTATACAGGTTATATCTCAATCACAGCCTCCTCCCTCCTCCCTTCCCACTATCACTCTCTTACCCTCTCCTTCCCCTTCTTCTCTTCAGATGAGGGGGACCCCCACATATCAACCCCTCTCAGTTCATCTGTCACATGAGGGCTAAGAGCTTCTTCTTGCACTGGGACCTAATATGTCAGACCAGCTAGAGTAAGATGTTTCACTATCAAACAACAGAGTCCATGATAGAGACTGCCCCACTCAAGAGATCTGCATGAAGACCAAGTTGCCTATCATCTATATGTGAGGTGCTGAGGTCTAGTCTATATATGCTTCTCTCTCTCTCTCTCTCTCTCTCTCTCTCTGTCTGGTTAGTGTTTCAGTCTCTGTAAGCCTCCAGGGGCCTAGAATGGTTGGTTCTGTTAACCTTTAAATGGTGTCCCCTCCTGGTCTCTCTATTCCACCTCCCTCTATTATACTAGACTCTCAGAGCTCCACCTAATGTTTGGTTGTGTGTCTCAGCATCTGTTTTGATCTGCTACAGAGTGGAGTTTCTCATCTGATAGTTGTGCTATGTTCTTCTTCCTTTGGTCTCCTCCTCGTGGGAGTATTTGCTTCTTTTTCTTTTTCCTAGAGCTTTCAGTTGTGCTCTTAAGTTGCTAATATGAGCTGTCTCCAATTTCTTTTTGAAGGCACTTAGTGCTATGAACTTTCTTCTTAGCACTGATTTCATTGTGTCCCATAAGTTTGGGTATGTGTATACTCATTTTCTTTGAATTTTTTCTGAAGTCTTTAATTTCCTTCTTTGTTTGTTCCCTGACCTAGTCGTTATTGAGTAGTGAGTTGCTCAGGTTCCATGAATTAGTAGGCTTTTTAAATTTCTATTGTTGTTTAAGTCCAACTTTAACCCATGGTGATCCAATAAGATACAGATGGCTATTTCATTTTTTTTTTTTTTTTTTTTTTTTTGGTTGAGGCTTGATTTGAAACCAACTATACAATCGATTTTGGAGAAGATTCAATGTGGTGGTGAGATGAAGGTATTTTCTTTTGTGTTTGGGTGAAATGTTCTACAGATATTTGTTAGGTCCATTTGGTTCTTGACCTCTGTTAGTTTCATTATTTCTCTATTTGATTTCTGTCTCGATGACCTTTCCATTGGTGTGAGGGGCTGTTGAACTCTCCCACTACTAATGTGTGGGGTGCAATGTGATGTGTGGCTTTACTAATGTTTCTTTCACAAATGTGGCTACCCTTGTATTTGGGTCATAGATATTCAATATTGAGATGTCATCTTGATGAATTTTTCCTTCGATGAGTATGTATCTGCTCAGGTCCTTCTGGCTTTCAGAGTTTCAGAAAAGAAGTCCGGTGTGATTCGGATGGGTCTGCCTTTCTGTGATTTTTGGCCTTTTTCTCTTGTAGCTTTTAGTATTCTTTCTTTTCTCTGTACATTAAGTGTTTTGATTATTATGTGGCAGAAGGAATTTCTTTTCTGGTGTAATCTACTTCGTGTTCTGTGAGCCTCCTGAACATTTATGGGCAGTTTTATATATATATATATATATATATTTGGGAAATTTTCTTTTTTTTTGGGAAATTTTCTTATATGATTTTTTGAAAATGATTCTTGTCCTTAGAGTCAGGAGTTTTCTCTTTCTTCTATTCTTATTATTCTTAGGTTCCATCTTTTCATTGAGTCCTTAATTTCTTGGATGTTCTTGTTTTAGTTTTCTCATTTTCTTTGACTGATGTATCAATCTCTTCAGTACACTCTTCCATGCCTGAGATCCTGTATTCCATCTCATATCTGATTGGTGATGCTTGTATCTTTCAGGTCTTGTACCAATTTATTCATTTCCTTCTCCAGCTTGATTATCTTCACCTTATTTCTTTAATGTCTTTGTTCCTTTACTTCTCCTGTTTGAGTTTTTCTGGATGCCTTTAATATTTTTTTTCCATTTCTTTCATCTGCTGAATTGAATTGTCCTGGATGTCTTTAATAGAGTTCTTCATTATCATCATCTGTTCGATTTTGACCTCCTTATATTTAAGGGATTTATTTTCTTCTTTTAAGGCCTCAATCATTTTCATAAGTATAGTTTTGTCATCATTTTGCTGTGTTTTTGCTGTAAGGATGATCAGTGTTTGTTGTACTAGGTAGATGGATTCTGGTGGTTGCATATTGCCCTGGTTTTTGTTGTATGTGTTTCTTCATCAGCCTTTAGCCGTATGGTAGCCCCTATCATCAGTTGGTTGTTCCCGGTGTCCAGTAGATTTAGTGCCCTGGAAAGAGTCCTGTTCTGGAGGCTGGATGTACTATATGCTCCTGTATGCTTCTACAATCCAGAGGGTCACTTTGAGAAATTTGGGAGGGCTGCAGACTGAAGGCTATAGCAGGGGAGATGAGCTCTCAAAGAAGTGGGAAGTACCTGGAGGCCAAATACGGGGTCCTGCTTCCCTGGGACTCCAGGGCATGACCTCTCAGAGACTCTGTAAGAAGCTCTGCCAGAGAAAAGGGATGTGTCTAGAAGTCAGATACCAGTGCTCATGTCCTGGAAACCCAAAGGAAGAACCCTCAGAGAAGCTCTCTCTTAATATAGGAACCACCTGGAGGCCTGAAGCAGAGACCAAGTGTCCCTCCTCAGGCTCAGTGGATGCTCTTTAGGAGAAGCTCTCTTGGAGAGACACCTGGTATCCAGGGGCCTGGGTGAGAATCTCTGGAACTTAGAGGAAGACTTCTAAGAGAAGCTCTTCTGGGGATGCAGAGTTGAAGCCTGTCCAAGTGTCTTGGGCACTAGTCTGTTGATGTGGGTTCCTGGAAGTGCCTAGTGGCCAGAGGCTGGGGAGAGTGTGTCTGTGGCTCAGAGGAAGGCCTCTCCAATGAGGTCTCCCTGGGGGCATGGAGGCTCCTTGAGGTCAGAGGTCTGATGGTCTTTGGTGCTATGTGACCATTGACCTGGGTAGCTGTAAATACCTAGAAGCCAGAGGCCAGGGAAGCATCTCTGAGGCTATGAGTAAGACCTCTCCAAGGAGCTCTCTCTAGATGCCTGAGACCATGACAATTGACTCTGGGTATTGTAGGGCAACCTCTTAGAGGAGCTCTCTTGGGGAACACAAGAAACTGCTGGTGGCTAGGCACTGGGACCTTGCACTTCTAGGAGCCAGGATCTGACTTTGTTAAGGTAGTCAGGTCTGAGGGGCCATACTTTCTCCAGCAAGGCCACACTTTATTGTGTCTCTTCCTATGCATTCAAATATATGAGTTTATAGCAGGTATTCTTATTCAAATCACCACAATTCTTGACTACTAACCTCAATATCTAGGTTTTAATTATTTTCATTAAGACACTCTGAAAGTTCTGCAATAAATACTAGAGTTTTAAAGACAGTTCGGGTATATTCCTTTATGGATAAAAACATACAAGCACAAACTGTTTTACAAATACACAGTGATCATGACCTTGTTCCTCTGATCATGAGTTTCCTTGTGGATTTCTTCAGTCTTGCATGGTAATGCATGCTGCTTAATGGTTCTGGATCCTAAAGCCAGGTGGGTTGTATACATGTATTACTTGAACATCTTAGGGGCTGAGGATAGTGACTGCCTCAATTAAATATTAAAATGATGCCTAAAAACAACAACAAAACCCTAACATTAAGAGCAAACAAACAATAACAATATGAAATCCACCAGTTCCCCCCAAACTCAACCAATTTTCTTAAATCTGCCTTTGGATAAATCTTAGACAGACACTTATTATCTGAGAAACAGTAAGATGGTGCAATTCAAGTTTTCCCACCTGTGAATTGTGGCAGGTACTTTATAAACAGGTGATTCTCATAATGTGTTAAGAACAAGGCCTAACCCTACAGTCTCTCCATAAATCATGGTGGATGGTTCTTAGTTCTTCTTATCTTTATGAAAACTGTGACTCATGTAGTCTATAGTCCTTCCATTACTGCAATCACACATGTGCACAGGACTGAGACCTTTTCTTTATACAGGGTCACATCACAGACAGTTTGATGTCACAGAATTGAAGGTGTGTGGAAGCAGACCATGACTGTTTTCCTGTCAAAGCAACTTCTGAACTGGACAGAGGTTTATGGTCTTGAGCTACCTCAGAATTTTTTAGTGAGGAGTCTTTCATTTTGGCGAGAAACCTTTCTCTGTAGTGTTTTCAAGGCTACCCTATCTTTCTGTGAAGGCAGGAGTTTGGGCTTGTTTTGAAATTTGTTTTCATCTTGTTTCATCTCTTGTCACTCTCAAAATGCAACTATAGATATGAAAGTTGCTCCATCTGTATTGTCTTCCCACTTAGAAGCTAAGATTGTTCAAAGGAAGGGGTGGAAGTGCTCCTAATGACTGTGAATGGACAATTGTGACCTTGCTGAAAATTTAAGCACAGGGAGAGATCACATACTCTTATTTGAAGTTCATGTGTGCTCTCCTTGTATGTGAGAAAAATGTGGAATCAAGGAAAACCACTCACAGAGAAGTAAACTAGAAACCAAATGATAATGGAGTTAAAGACTTTAGAAGCTTGAGCCAAGCCCTAAATGGAAGGAAGATGAATACTAATCATTCCTCATCAAGTGTATAAAAACCATGGGGTAGCATGTGCTTCTTGGATTCTGAAACAATCTTGCCTGCTGATTCTGCCTTTGATTTCATATGAAGTCTCTTTTGGAGCTATTTGCTTTCCCATTTCAGGTGACTCAAAATGGTGTCAGTTGCCCACTTTGTTGATCAGGTCAGTGTGGATGAAGCTCTAGAAAATTATATTAACCTAAATGTTCCCTTTATATAGGAAAAATTCAAACAATATATTATGATCACAGTTTTCCATCCTCCAACTTCTCCCCACTACATACCCATCCAACTCCACATGCTTTCTTTCTCTCCATCTTCAGAAAACAAACAGGCAAACCAACAAAAAATGTTTCTTGAATGTACTCATTTTGCTGTGTTAACTTAGAAATCTGCATTAAAAAGGGGATTTAACATTTTTAAGTTTATTATTATTATTATTATTTGTGTGTGTGTGTGATCATGATGAGTGACCTGCAATTCTGTTACAAAATATGAAGTCCTCTGAAGGAGTGTGATCTAGATTGAGATGACCCATACCACTGTATTAACATTTTAAAATTGAGGCTGAATTAATTAGTTTTCATTGTCAACTTGGTGCTATAGATG
Organism: Lophiomys imhausi; assembly: GCA_907164525.1. Taxonomy (NCBI): domain Eukaryota; kingdom Metazoa; phylum Chordata; class Mammalia; order Rodentia; family Muridae; genus Lophiomys; species Lophiomys imhausi. The sequence goes on along the minus strand of CAJQZJ010033081.1, from coordinate 3,957,487 downwards.
TATTCCCTTCATTCAAAATATGTCCCTGAAAGTCTGCTGCCATCTTGGAATTCCCAGTTAGTTTTCATTGTCAACTTGGAATAAACTAAATTTACATAGGAAGCAGGAACCTCAGGTTAGAAGTTACCTAAATAAGATTGGCCTGTAGTCATGTCTGTGAGATTTTTTTTTATTAAATATTGATGCATGAGGGCTCACCCCACTGTAGGTACCACCATCCCTAGACATGTGAGTCTGGGCTGTATAAGAAAACTAACTACGTGAGCCAGTGAGCAACATTCCTTCATGGGTTCTGTTTCAGTTCTTGCCCCAAATTTCCTTACTGATGCATTGCGACCTCAAAATCTAAACCAAATAAACCCTTTCCTACAAGTTGTTTTTGGTTAGTATTTTATCACAGCAATAGAATGAAACTAGAACAAAGGTCAAGGTTCCTTACTCTTTCATGCTGATAGGAATGAAAACTTGTACAGCCACTTTGAAAATCAATTTGGTAGTTTCTCAGAAAATTCAAAATAAATCTAACTCAAGACCCAGTCATACCACTCCTAACCATATACCCAAAGGATGCTTCACAATAACACAAAGACACTTGTTTAACTATGTTCATAGCAGCTTTATTCATAATAGCAAGAAACTGGAAACAATCTAAATGTTCTTAAACTGAAGAATGGATAAAGAAAATGTGTTATATTTATACAATGGATTATTAATCAGCTATTAAAAACAAAGACATCATGAAATTTGAAAGATCATTTTGAGTGAAGTAACTCAAACCCAGGAAGACAAACATGGTATGTACTCGCTTATAAGTAGATATTAGCTTTAAAGGATAACCATGCTACAATCTACTGACCAAAATGTTCATTTTATATTCTAAGTAACAAGGAGGACTGGGGGGGGGAATGTGTGAATCTCACTGAGAAGAGAAAATAAAATAGACAGTGTGGGTGGACAAGTGGGGAGAGGACTTATTGGGAGTGGGGATGGGGGTGGGAACACTTGAAACCTAGGGCAGTGGAAACTCCCAGGAAACTATGAGGGTGACCTTAGTCACCTAGCAAGCTGGAATATGGAGCCTGAACCAGCCATCTCCTCTGTAACTAGGTAAGACTTCCAGTGGAGAGATTAGGATACCAACCCAGCTACAAACCCTCTGACCTACAATTTTTCCTGTCTACAAAATGTGCTGGGGTAAAGATGAAGCATAAATTTATGGAATGACCAACCAGAGACTGATCCAACTTGAGCCCCATGCCATTAGAATAACTCACCCCTGACACTGTTAATGATATTCTGTTATACTTGCAGACAGGAGCCTACCATAATCATCACCAGAGAGGCTTCACCCTGAAACTGATGAAAACAGATGCAAAGTCCTACAGCCAAACATTATAGCTTGGGGAATCCTGTAGAAGATGGGGAGGAAGGATTTTTTTTTTTTTTTTTTTGAGCCAAAAGGAGCAAGGACACAAGAAAACCTACAGAATCAACTAACCTGGGTGCCCATAAGGGCCCACAGAGACTGTACCATAAAACAGGGAGCATGCACGGGACTGACCAAGGCCCTCTGTACACATGTAACAATTTTGTAGCTTGGTATTCATGTGGGACTCCTAATAGTGGGAGCAGAGGGTGTCTTGTCTCTGACTCTGTTGCCTGCATTTGGGATCCTTTCCCCCTACTGGGCTGCCTCTTCTATTCTCAATAAGAGAAGATGGGCCTAGTGTTACTGCAGCTTGATATGGCAAGGATGGTTGATATCCATGGGAGGCCTCCCCTTTTCTGAAGAGAAATGAAAGAAGAATGTATTTGAAGGAGAGGAGGTTGGGGAAAAGGACTTGGAGGAGAGGAGGGAGAGAGAGAAATGTAAAATTAATTGATTACTTAATTAACTAAAAATAAATAAATAGAAAAATGTCAATGCATAAATAAATAAATAAATGTCAGTTTCCACCTCTTATGAGAGATCCTTGAATGTGAAGGACTTATGCAATACCAGCATGCTTTGAGTATATTACACTTTTCTCTTGTAACTTTTCTTGGATGTTTACTCTGTATCAGGTACTTATTTCACAGATAAATGCCATGAGATATGATTCTTTAGCTCAAATAGAAATAAAGGTCATTGTAATCTCCTAGGATTCTACAAATCCCTCCTCCCTAATCACATTTTCTCTGCTTTAACCTTGCACTCCAGGGAACTCCCGTGTAACAGTAGCTCCCAGGAGCAACAGCTCCCCTAACCTCTTTCCTTGAGTCTGGTTGGGTGGCAGAGCTGTCAGTAGTGAAAGGCACTCTGTACATGTTCCCCAGGACAAATATGTAGTATTAAGGGAAGTAAATATCAAGGTAACCTTGCTGTATGCCTGTAGTGAAAAATTCTCATTTGTTCTTTCTTGCTAATTTGAAAGAGGATCATATGCTGAAAAGTGTGAGCACAGTGTATGCCTTGCGTCTCGGCTTCCTCCTTTAGAGAAGTATACAGCTTACTTCTGACTAGTGCATTTGTTTCACTTTCTGATCCCTAACCTTTCTTGGGATCTGCTCCTGGTTTTGTCCCAGGAATGCTTATTAACCTTCTGGGGCATCAACTGGGCTGTGGCACTTGACTTTGCTTCTACTTTACCCAAGTAGCGTCTTTAGTCCCTTTCCACATGACTGTTTCTAACTCTCTGTCCTTCTATCCCAGGCCTCCAAGGCTGGTTTCCCATGGGTCATTACTGTATGGGACTTTGTTAAAGACCTAAGAAATTTCTCACCAAATTTTGCACGTTATTATATTAAGTTGACTTAAATCATATGTTTTAGAAGTGGTATACCTTCCTATGGAAAAGAAAGGCAAAACAGCACAGTAATGGTGGTCAGCAAGGGACCTCATAACCATATGGGCACCAATCTCTTTCCTAACTTATTATCTTAAATCTACACCATAGGGCCATGGATATTTTGTGTGGCATCCAGTCATCAGTGGCACTCACCAAAGGTTAAAATAAAGGAAGCAAGGCCATCTTTAGTTTACATAAATCAAGACTAATTTAACTCATTTATCAATGGATTTTAAGCAATGTTTACCAGTTAGTGGTAACTGAAGTTGTCCTGCATTCTTCTCTGATATGTGCTTTCATAGCTGTTGACCTTGACTGTGTGCTAGGTGTTAGTTGCTGACTTCTGATCTCTCATAGTTAGCCAGAAATATCTGCATCTGTTCTTAGTAACCTCACTGTCTACAAGGTGATCTGGGGTCTGTTTTTTGAAATTACTGGAAGTTTCATATTAGAAGCCATCCTTGTTTCTAGTTCAGTCTCTTACAATTAGAAAAAATAATATAAGAAAAGATAATTATGTCATATATATCCTTAAAGGGCTTGGGGTGGAGGCAGTTAGTCTGTTGTCATTGGCGCACAGTCCTGTACCTCCTTTTATCTGTCTAGCTTGGTTATTCCATACCAGCTACAAAACTTTCCTCTTCCTCAGTGCTGCAGACCCTCCTTCTTGTACTTAATCTTAGTTTCAACATAGTCTCTCTTCTCACTAATGGATGTATGTGAAAAACTTGCAGTTTTTATCATGAGACCCTTTCCCTCATTATTTATAGAGAGTCTGCTACTACACCACACCAATTTATTGAATGTGTGACTTTCATGAATTAATTTACCTTTTGTGCTTATATTTGGGGGAGCCCATCAATATACAGGAAAAGTATGTGCACAGCATCTAATTATTAAAATTGTAACATTTACATAGCAAACCAAAGAGAAAAGGAGGCCCAGTAAGAGTGGTCTTGGTATTATGGAGAGATCTTAGTCAGGAGAACAAAGGGATTTAGATCTAAACAATAGGTCAATCTCTTGGTGGCTATAGAGTCTCTCTAAAATGTTTCACATGCTTTTACTGTTGCTATTTGTAAAATGTTTATAATGTTGTCACACTTTGCAGCAGATTAGAAAGCTAAGATGGTGACATGCTCAGCACACTTTACATGCTTAGTATTATTAATTGTATTATCATTTTTATGGTAATAGAAACGCCAGGCACACTTGTTCTTTATCTTAGAAGTAATAGAAGCCATTCACAGTATTTGAGATGAACCATGATGTGATTGCTATGACTGCACCTGAGGGGTAAATTGAGGAAATATGGAAATAGAAAAGGCAAAAACTGTAGCAGTAATGTCAGGAGACTCAACCAAGGGAATGGAGGGAAGGCAGGGATAAGTACACTGTTTAGGAAATGTTTTAGGGATATTGCAGAGTTTTGTTTTCCCGAATGAAGAATATTTATATATTATTGAGAAAGAACTAGCATTGGGTGAGATGTTAAATCTGAATCAGATAGAATCTATGTTTGTACAGGTCAGGTCATTTGTGCTTCTGATGTCTGCATAGGGCTGGCATCAGATAGGCACAATTGTGCCCACAATGGAACAATCATGGTTTTGACTCATGTAAAAGAAAACCAGCCCTCATTCTCTTATTTATGGCCATTGTTGAGAGACACAGAGATATGGATGTTATATAAAATCTTCTTTCTGGAAGGGACTCCCCTTCTTGTTCCTGACTTTTCTGTTTCTATGTTTTACAGGGTCTTATGTTAGCTCAAATTCACTATGCAGCTGAAGATGACCCTAAACTACAGATTTTCTTGCCTCTACCTCCTTAATGCTTGGATAATACATATGTGCCACCATGCCCTACTGTTAACTTTTCCATTAGATGGAGCAAACAATTGGTACTCAGTTTAGATCCAGATACCAATTATATAAGGAATCTAAGAAATATATCTGGCATCTGACTTCCAGTTCTCTCATGGGCACCAACTTTCTGATGAAACAGAACTTAGGTGTATTATGGGAAGCTGAAAATAAGAGGAAGCTCTCCCAACAGAAAGCAAGGAATTAACAATCCCAGCAGGTATCTTTCCAGGTGTGCCTCCATATCAAGCATCAGTTCCTCTTTATCTATACAAAATCCTAGATAAAAAAGAGAATAATGGAAATCAAAGATGCATACAAGTTTGTGCAATCATAGCAGGAAGTACAGAATACAGACATGCATTCAGAAGAAGCTTTTTATTTTCTTCTAAAAGCAGGTCAGGGCACTTGGTAAGAGACAAGTGAGTCTAGTGTGTGTGTGTGTGTGTGTGTGTGTGTGTGTGTGTGTGTGTGTGTG
>CAJQZJ010033081.1:3937590-3952306 GCA_907164525.1 Lophiomys imhausi | reverse complement strand
TGTGTGTGTGTGTGTGTGTGTGTGTGTGTGTGTGTGTGTGTGTGTGTATGTTCCATTGGATGCTTGTTACTCCACCCTGAAGGTCAGATTTCTAATAATAGTCTGGCTTTAGTTTCCATTTTAGCAAAATTAATTTTTCACCTGGAGTTTGCGACATTTTCCTTTCAAATAGAATAAGTTCCAAAAGTTCACAGGGTATCTCAGCTGTTTATCATTTTCACTAATCTAGCCCTCAGTGAGACTTTCAATTTGCAAGCTAAGGGCTCTACCAACCCATAGGAACTTTGCCTTCATATTTGTTTGTTTGTTTCTCCTCCATCTGCTCTTATTTTTCCTCTGGAGCTAATAATACTCTTACAATAAGTTTTTTTGAATCCATCTTTAACTCTCCTATTTTACTTTCCCTTGGTGGTGTTCATTTCTTTATTTTCCTCTAGACTTCAAAATAATGTGATCTTTTTCACACTTGATCTTCCACATCTCCAATTTAGGCCTCAGTAGTGCCTTATCCTTTATCTCTCTATTGAGATTTTAAATTGGGAAAGTATGTCTTTTAGGCCCAAGAAAGCTTTTAGCTTTACTTGGCAAATTCTCAGGGTGTTTATGTTTTATTCAGTTTGAGTCCATGGGCCCTTAACATAGAAGAGGTAGTTAAATGATCACTGACTATATATGTACAATGGCATTTTCTCCTAGAAACAGATGCCAAATTTCCAATTCCTTGTGGATTTTTATAAGATTTTGTGTCTGTTAAAATTCCATTTTCCATGTATGTAGTGGGTCTCTATTTGTTCACCACAAAGACTTGATAAAGTTAGGGGAGCCCACTATTACTCTAGCCTATCAAAAAGTAAGCAATTTATATGCCCATGGAAATCCTTGAAATACCTTTAGTCCAATTAAAGAATAGAGGGAGACATGGGACAATATCCTAAATATAAGTAAAACCTCACACTTACTCAAGATGGGCTCTAGGGAGATCCTTCTCTATCTGAAAAGTCTGTAATGCTCAGTAATAAAGCTTTACTTTGTGCTGATTTCTTATCATATTATTTCACATTATTTAAGTTTTTAATTTTACATACAAAATGAACCTACGTGCTGGCTGGTATCAAGATCTTAATCTATTTCTTTAAGAGTCCTATGTCACAGGAAAACTGGTTGATTCTCTCAATAGTCAATTTCAGCTTTTTCTCCCCCTTAGGCATGTTAAAAAATTTTCTAAACTTGCCAGGCACAGGTCTGTCAGCTCTAATATTTTAAATGGGATGATATTCAGGATGGTTCATAATGGTGTAGGTGCTTGGACTCTGTTCTTTGGTTTCTCATTTCAATAGCCACACCTTTTATATTATGGCATTCTGGTGTGAAGAAACCACACTGTGTATAATCATATGATCTCTAAGAATCATTCTCTTCTCAGTCCTAATCTCTGCCCTAAGTTTTCATGAGCTTGTCTTGACACAAGAAATAAAAATTCTCACCAATTCTTTCTGCTTTGGCAATAGCAGAGTCCAGATCTTATTTAAGTAAAGCTATTTTTAAGTTACAGCAGGCCAGAAACCAACATGATTTGGAATGTCTGAAGAACCAATAAATATAGCATCATTATTTATGGAACATGAAGAAATTGCACCCATGCTTTAAGTCTTTAAAAATATAACCTCTTCTAAATGATTCAGATGTGGAAACAGATAAGAAAGTAGTCACAGTCATGATGTGCTCTATTTGTAATGCCTTGTCTATTGATTTGATTGGCTTTTCAAAGTGCTCTGTGATGAGCAAAGTAGTTGTTTCTCAGGCACTAACAACTTCAATTGCTAAAGTTATATCTTCTCCCTGGCTTCAGTGCAACTGCCCCAGAGTGACTTCCTATATGGCTGACAATAACTATTAAGAATTATAGTACAGTAATCTGTCCATGTAATTTACCAGAGACCTTCTACCTATCGTAACTGATTTTCTCTTTCCTATAGAGAAAAACAGCACAAATCTAGCTTGAAGTATGGCTTCTTCCAGGTGCTTACTCAGAAACAAAAAAGAAAGAAAAGGCATCCTCAACACCTCTGCAAGCCTTTGATCTGTACAAATCTCTAAATGGCTTAGTACTATAAAAGTTGATTTTGAAAAAGGCTTGTCTATCTGTTATCACATCTGACTCATCGAAAAATTCTGACTTAAAAACAAATATTAACTGAGTTTTAAAACCTCACAATTCAGAGCATGAGGAAACATTTAAGATCTTTTTGTCCAACGTCTCATTAATGCCAAGTAGCCAGTTACATTCTAGCTAATTCCCTGGTGAGCCTAAACCAATACTCCTTGGAGAGACAATCTATGTATTGGAAAAATCTGTTAAAATGTCTTGACATATTGAGCTTGGATCTATCTCAGCAAATTATAAGCATTGATTCTGCTTCTACCTTTACAATATCCATTTTGCAAAGTCAACCCTGCAGACATAGCCTTGCATCATCTCAGAAGAGGCATAAGTCCTTACAAAGTTTCTGAGGAGGTATGTGTTCATTTGCTGTACAACCATAAGTGATGTGTCCACTTTTTGTGCTGAGTATTTTGAGACAGTTGGGCAAGAGAGGTCTACGTACTGAATCTGGTCTGTGGAAACTTCATTCCACAACTAAAGGTTGAATGTTGCAAGGAGCTTTACCAGTTACTACCTAAAAGAATAAAAAAGTTTTGATGACTAGAATTTCTGCCTGAATATCAGCAGTGCTTATGGAACAGTTAAAGAAACTAATGAAAAATAGAGATTACAAAATGACATCTTCCAGACCTATGCTTCCCTCAATTTGCTGACCTTCTGTCATCGCCTGTGACTACTGACTGTACCACCTGTACAGGGGGCTGGAAATTGGAGAGACAAAGAACCTAGAGCGGAACACCAAGTCAAGTCAGATCTGATCAAAATGTCAAACTTTACTAAAGATCCAACTGCTTATATAGGGTGAAAACAAGTAGGCATGGCGGAATCACACCTTCACCTCATTACAGAATCAAACAGCAAGTAGGAGTGGCAGAATCACACCTTCACTTCATTACAGAATCAGGAAAACACAGCAGGTACCAACTTCACAGAAAGTCCCAGGTAAAAGGCCAAACTCAGGTGCAGGTTAAGTGCTTAACAACAAATAAATCACTAAATGGCTGCTCTGTAAGGGGCTGCATCAACCTTCACCATCAGGACTACATAGGTAGAATTTCTCCCTTTCCCTTCCCCCATCTCCCCTTTGCCAACTAGTGCTTGGGCAGAGCCAGGTCACCTGAGCTGAGAACTTTGACCCAAACTGCACTGTAGCTTCCCTGTCCAACTGAGGTGACAAGGCCTCACTCTCCAGGGGCATCCAGATCCATCCTTTGGATCCTGAATCAACTCAGGGTCTCCCTGAACCTCAGCACCTAAGATAGATCACCCCTTCCCTGCTCCCACACCCCTCTCCCTGCCCAATACCTGAGAGCCTCCAAGCTGCTCTGAGATGGGGGTATTCTCTACAAACTACATCTTCTGGACCTGCACTTCCCTCAATTCTCTGACCTTCATGCTCAGTACTACAAGGGTAGCATTTCTCCCTTTCCATGCCCCCATCTCCCCTGTGCCAACCAGTGCTTGGACACAGAACCAGGTCACCTGACCTGAGAGCTATGCCCAAAGCTGCACTGTACCTTCCTTGTCTCACCGAGGTGACAAAGCCTTAATCACAAGGAACATCCATCCACCTCCATCCTTTGGATCCTGTACCACTTTGGGTCTCCCTGAACCCCAGAACCTAAGGTAGATCTCCCCTTCCCTGTCCCCCCACTAATACCCCACACTGACCAATGCCCTGAGACCTTCCAAACTGCTCTGAGCTGGGGCAGTCTCTCCACATGACATCTTCAGGACCTGCACCTCCCTCAATTTGCTGACCTTCACCCCCAGGACTACATAGGACTAGATAGGATCACATAGGACTACAAAGGATTACACAGGATTATATGAGACTACACAGCATGGACAGAGCTATATGTCAACAAGATTATAAGCCCTCCAAACCAATGCTCCTTCCTTGGCACCAAGTTCAGAAGGCTCCAGGAGCAAACAACTAAGGAGGGAAAAGGCCAGCAAAAGAAAAGAACTGAGAAAAGTCAGGGAAATATGACTCAACAAAATTCAGACATACTAATGCAGTGAGCCCTGACCATCCCACCATGGCTGAAATACAAGAATATGATGCAAATCTATACTTATGAAAATGATAGAGGCCTTAAAAGAAGAAAACAAATCCCTTAAAGAATTTAAAGAAACCAAAATCCTACAGATTAAAGCAATGGAGAATTCCTTTAAAGACTTCCAAGTCAAACAAGAATGGAAAAGAGAGAAAGCTATGGAGGAATTGCAGGCAAAGACAAGCAAATTGGAACAGGAAATATATAAAACAGTTCAAGGCCTGAAATTAGAAGTGGAAAAAATAAGGAAAACACAAGCAGAGACAATCCTGGAGGTGGAAAACCAAGGAAAGAGAGAGGCAACTACAGACATGCGTGTCACCAATAGAATACAAGAGATGGAAGACCAAATCTCAGGTGGGGAAAACTCAATTGAAGAAATCAATACAACAACCAAAACAATGAGAAATCTAAGAAAGTCCTCACTCATAACATCCAACAAATCAAGGTTTCAATGAAAAGATGGAACCTAAGAATTATAGGCATAGAGGAAAGAGAAGATTCCAGACTCCAAGGACCAGGAAACATTTTCAACAAAATCATAGAACAAAATTTCCCAAACCTAAAGAAAGAGATGCCAGTAAAAATCCAAGAGGCATACAGAACTACAAATAGATTGGACCAGAAAAGAAATTCCGCCTGCCACATAATAGTTGAAACTCCAAGTATACAGAACAAAGAAAGAATATTAAAAGCAGTAAGAGAAAAAGGCCAAGTAACATATAATGGCAGACACATCAAAATTATACCCAGCTTTTCCTCAGAAATTTTAAAAGCCAGAAGGGCATGGTCAGATTGCTACAAGCCCTAAGAGACCACAGGTGCCAGCCCAGATTACTGTACCCAGCAAAACTTTCAATTACTATAGATGGAGAAAACAAGATATTCCATAACAAAACCAAATTCAAACAATACTTACCCACAAATCCAACTCTACAGAAGATCCTAGAAGGAAAATTCCAACTGAGAGAAGGTAACTACAACCAAGAAAACACAGGAAACAAATAACTCTACTGCAGCTAAACACACACACACACACACACACACACCCAAAGCACTACCACCCCCTATATCAAAACAGCAGGAAGTAACAAACTAGGGTCATTAATATCTCTCAACATCAATGGACTCAACTCACCAATTAAAAAGACATAGACTTATAGAATGGATCTGTAAACAAGACCCAACAGTTTGTTGAATACAAGAAATGCACCTCACCAGCAAAGATAGACTCTACCTCAGAATAAAGGGTTGGGAAAAGGTTTTCCAAGCAAATGGCCCCAGGAAGCAAGCTGGAGTAGCCATCCTAATATCCAATAAAATAGACTTTCAATCAAAATTAATCAAAAAAGATAGGGAAGAACACTACATGCTTGTCAAAGGAAAATTTCATTAAGCTGACATCTCAATACTGAATACCTATGCTCCAATACAAGGGGACCCACATTTGTAAAAGAAACACCAGTAAAACTTAAACCACACATTGCTCCCCACACACTAATAGTTGGAGACTTCAACACACCACTCACAACAATGGACAGGTCATCCAGACAGAAGCCAAAGAGAGAAATAATGAGACTAACAGAGGTCGTGAATCAAATGGACCTAACAGAAATCTATAAAACATTTCACCCAAACTCAAAAGAATATACTTTCTTCTCAGCACCTCATAGAGCCTTCTCCAAAAATGACCATATACTCTGTCACAAAGCAACCCACAAAAGATACAAGAAAATTGAAATAATCCCTTGTATTTTATCAGACCGTCATGGATTAAAGCTGGAATTCAAAAACAACAGAAATATCAAAATGCCTACACATTCATAGAAATTTTAAAAATACCTCTCTACTTAATGACTATTGGATCATGGAATAAATAAAGAAGAATATCAAACACTTCCTAAAACACAATGAAAATGAAGGCACAACATATCCAAACCTATGGGACACAATGAAAGCAGTGTTGCATGGAAAGTTCATAGCACTAAGTGTCTTCGAAAAGAAAAATTATGACAGTTCATATTAGCAACGTAACAGCTGAACTGGAAGAGCTAGGAAAAAAAAAGAAGCAAGCACTCCCAAGAGGAACAGACAGCAGGAAATCATCAAACTCAGGGCTGAAATCAACAACTTAGAAACAAAAAGAATACAAAGAATAAATGAAACCAAGAGTTGGGTTTTTTTTTTTTTGAGAAAATCAACATAATAGACAAACCCTTAGCCAAACTAACTAAAAGGCAAAGGGATAATACTCAAATCAACAAAATCAGAAATGAAATAACAACAGACATTGAGGAAATCCAAAGAATCTTTAGGTCTTACTTCAAAAACCTGTATTCCACAAAATTTGCAAACAATCCTAAAACCCCTAAGAAAATAAAAGCAGTTTCTAAAAGTATCCCAACCAAAGAAGCCCTAGGGCCAGATGGTTTCAGCACACATTTCTACCAGACATTCAAAGAAGAGCTAATACCAATACTCCTCAAACTTTTCCACAATATAGAAACAGAAGGAACACTGCCAAATGCATTCTATGAAGCCACAGTCACCCTGATACCTAAACCACACAAAGACCCAACAAAGAAAGAGAACTTCATACCAATGTCCCTCATGAACAGAGATGTTACAATATTCAACAAAATACTGGCAAACCAAATCCAAGAACACATCAAAAGTATCATACACCATGATCAAGTAGGCTTCATGCCAGGGATGCAGGGGTGTTTCAACATACGAAAATCTATCAACGCAATTCACCATATAAACAAGCTGGAAGAAAAAAAAAACACATGATCATCTCATTAGATGCTGAAAAAGCATTTGACAAAATCTAACACCCCTTCATGCTAAAAAGTCTTGGAGAGAACTGGTATACAAGGACCATACCTGGAAATAATAAAGGCCAAATACAGCAAACTGGCAGCCAAAATCAAATTAAATGGAGAGAAATTTAAAGCATTTCTCCTAAAATCAGGGACAAGGCAAGGTTGCCCACTCTCCTCATTGCTCTTTAGCATAGTATTTGAAGGGTGAGTCAGAGCAAAAAAAGAACGAAAGGAGATCAAGGGATACAAATCAAAAAGGAAGAAGTCAAATTATCCCTATTTGCAGACAATATGATAGCATATGTAAGTGACCCCCAAAATTCCATCAGAGAACTCCTACAGGTGATAGACACTTTCAGCAAGGTAGCTGGATACAAAATTAACTAAAAAAAAAAAAAAATCAGTAATCCTTCTTTATACAAAAGATAAATAGGCTGAGAAAGAAATCAGTGAAACAACACCCTTCACAATAGCCAAAAATATTATAAAATACCTGGGGTCTAACCAAGCAAGTGAAAGACCTGTACAACAAGAATTTCAAGTCCTTGAAGAAAGAAATTGAAGAGGATATCAGAAGATGAAAAGATCTCCCATGTTCATTGATAGGTAGGATCAACATTAAAAAATGGCCATCCTACCAAAAGCAATAAACAGATTCAGTGCAATTCCTATCAAATACCGATACAATTCTTTACAGACTTTGAAAGAATTATTCTCCACTTCCTGTGTGTGTATGGGGGGGGGAGAAACAGAATAGCTAAATCAATCCTATACAATAAAACAACATCTGGAGGTATCACCATCCCTGATTTCAAGTTATACTAGGAAGCAATAGTAATAAAGATAGCATGATACTGGTAGAGAAACAGACTAGTGGATCAATGGTATCAAATTAAAGACACAGAAATAAACCCACACACCTATGGTCAACTTAATTTTTGACAAAGAAGCCAAAATCACAATGGAAAAAGGACAGCACTTTCAAAAAATGGTGCTGGTCTAACTGGATGTCAACATGTAAAATAATCCAAATAGACCCATATTTATCACCTTGCACAAAACTTAAGTCGAAGTGGATCAAAGAGCTTAACATAAAACCTGACACACTAAATCTAATAGAAGAGAATCTGGTGAAAAGCCTGGAACATATTGGCATAGGTGACAACTTCCTGAACAGAACACCAATAGCTTAGGCCTTGAGACCAACAATCAATACATGAGACCTGAAAAGTTTCTGTAAAACAAAAGACACTGTCATTAAAACAAAATGGCAGCCTACAAATTGGGAAAAGATCTTCACCAACCCCACATTCGACAGAGGGCTAATATTCAAAATCAACAAAGAACTCAAGAAATTAAACACTAACGGGCTGGAGAGATGGTTCAGTGGTTAAGAGCACTGGCTGCTCTTCCAGAGGTCATGAGTTCAATTCCCAGCAACCACATGGTGGCTCACAACCATCCATAATGAAATCTGGTGCCCTCTTCTGGCCTGCAGATATACCTGCAGACAGAACACTGTATGCATAATAAATAAATCTTTAAAAAAAAAAAAGAAAAGAAAAGAAATTAAACACTAACAAACCAAATAACCTAATCAAAAAATAGGGTACAGGTCAAAACAAAGAATTCACAAAAGAGGAATATAAAATGGCTGAGAGACAATTGAAGAAATGCTCAACATCCTTAATCATCAGAGAAATGCAACTCCAGACCACTCTGAGATTCTATCTCACTCCTGTCAGAATGGCTAAGATAAAAAACTCAAAAGACAGCATATGCTGGCGAGGTTGCAGAGAAAGGGGAACACTCCCATATTGCTGGTGGGAGTGCAAATTTGAACAACTACTATGGAAATCAGTCTGGTGATATCATATAAAACTTGGAATAGCTCTACCTCAAGACCCAGCCATACCACCCCTGGGAAAATATCCAAAAGATTCCTCACCAATCCACAAACACATCTCCTCAACTACATTCATAGCAGCTTTATTTGTAATAGCTACAAACTGGAAACAACCCAAATGTCCTTTAACCAAAGAATTGATTAAAAAAAAAAAACTTGGACATTTACAAAATGGAACCCTCAACTATCAGAAACAAGGAAATCACACAATTTGTAACCAAATGGATAGAACTAGAAAAGCTCATCATGAATGAGCTAACTCAGACTCAGAAAGATACACATGGCATATATACACTTATAACTCAATTTAGTCATATAGTGCAGGATAGCCATTCTACAATCAATAGACCCAAAAGAGCAGGAACATAGACTTGGTTAACTGTTATTGGAACACTCCACCCTAGTAGAACTGCCATGTATGCTCCCTGTGCAAGAGGAAGCTCTTAGACCTCATGTGACTGATGAACTATGGGGGGCTGATACATGGAGACACCCCACCCTGGAGGCATAGGAGGGGTGGGAGAGGGTGTAGAGGGTGAGAAGGAGGGACCAGGAGGTGGTGGAGGGAGGAAATGGCAATGAGACATAACAAAGTAATAAATAAATGTTAAAAAGGAAAAAAATAGAGATTAATATACCTATCGGATTGGCTACTATCAAAAAGACAAAGAAACAAAAGAACTGTCAAAGATGTAGAGAAAGAGGAGCCCTCATCCACTGTCAAGGAGAATGGAAAGGAAGTTGTTCATTTTAGCAAACAGAAGAGTAGAAATTGAATTTCCATATGATTCAAAATTTTCATCCATGGTTGATAACCAATGTGAATCAACTCATCACATTGAAGAGGCAGTTGGACTTCCTTACTCTTGCTGTGCTGTTCACAAAAGTCAATATCCAGAATCAGCTGAAGCACCCATCCAACAGATAAAAACATATAGAACATGGAGCATATGTGGGCCATGGACTATTTTGCTCTTTTCTTTTTATTGTTTAAATATTTTGTGAATTTTACATCATGTACCCTGTTCCTTCTAATCCTCCACATCCCTACAGACCCATCTTCCACCCTTGAAACCTATCCCAACCTTAATATATATCATTGTAGAAGCTGAGGTATGTCTCAGTGTGTCCCACAATATTCCCTTTTGTCCACATATTTTTTACTTGCAAATGTTCATGATAGTGATTCCTTCTCTGGTACAAGTCTTCTGGCTTCTGCTACTTTGTCAATAATGGAACCTCGCTGGGACTCCTCTCAGATGTCCTGTTGTTATCCTGTGTCATGGAGAACCTGTAATTTCGGGTTTGTGGAATTGGCCTCTTCATGCATTCTAGCAGATCATCCATAGGCTATGTGTTGGGGTGGGCCAAGTCAAAGCAGGTTATGGGCCTGCAACCCCCACATCCAGAACCAGTTCTACTGTACTACCCAGGTAAGGTGTAGGTCCTGCTCTCCTATATGTTATAGTAGGTAAGGGGCAGGGACTGTTCTACTGCTCTCATGACACCAACAGGGCCAATTCTCCTGCCTGCTATCTGTGATGAAGGCATCAGAGAGTGGAGTGGATCTCTCCTTCAACACCACCAAAAGTAAACCACAGGTAAAGCTGACTATCCAGCACTTACTCCATCAGGGAGAGCTCACCAAGAATACTCTACATCCAGTGCCAACTATATTGTGCTGCTCAAGTGAGGTGCAAGGCCTGCTCTCCCAAGTGCTACAGTATGTGAAGGACAGGGAGAGCTCTCCTGCTCTTGTGACCCCATGGTGGCCAGATCTCTTGTCCACCACTGGTGTTGAGGGCAGAAGGAAGAGGAGGGAATCTCTCTCTTGCCAACACTAACACAAAGCAGACAAAAGGCAGGGCTGTCTCTCCCACACTCATACCTTCTGAGCTGGCCCATACATGGCCCCTACATCCAGGGCCAGGCAGGGTTTTTCTAGTCTCTGGCCTGCTTCCTGTCCTGGGAGCCAACCCAGTGCATGCCTGGTGCTGTGCTTATGATCGACTTAGGCTAGTTCCCTGTCAGGGCCCCATGGCACCGAACTCATAGTGATCTTAAGCTTGCTTTTTTTTTCCAGGAATGTTAGGCTACTAATCATTCAGATGTTCATAGGTCAGAACACTGACTTTAGACATAGCCTCTCTTCTCTCTGCTACCTATTGATGCACATATGACACAGCCAACCACATCTGCAATACCTCCCAGAGTAGGTGGGCAATGGAATATTAGTCAGTTATAAAAGGAACAAAATTCAGCAACCTGGGTAACATCAGAGGATTATTATTTTGTGTGGAATAAGTCAGTTACACGAAGGCAGATATTACTTGTTCTCATTAATAATGTGGGAACAAGAAAGTGACTCAAAGCAGAAGATTATGTATAGAACCAGAATACTTGCTACTAGAGTTCAGAAAGAGTCTGAAGAACTAAATATTGGAAAGAGGATGATTACTAAATACATTGGGGTGGCTGATAGAAGGAATGATTTCTCTAACATTCTACAACAACAGAAATAAAAGTTTAACAGCACTTGACAGAATATTTTTAAACAGTCACTACAAATGGTTTTAAAAGTTCCTTAAAAATATGGTACAATTATGAGGTGATAGCTTGGTGAATTGCTCTAATCTATTCATCATACATCATACACATGCATAGAAATCTCACAGTGCACTCCATAAATATATGCAAGTACTGCATGTCAAATACAAATATTAAGTTGAAATGGGATAGAGACTGAGAAGGACTCAACAAATATCATAATGTACATACCAAAGAGTCATTTCTAGGGCTGGCAATGTTGTTCAGTTAGTAGGGTGACAAGCTAGCATGCATAAGGCCATTGGTTTGATATCCAGTATCACATAAACCATGTGTGTTGAACACATGGATCCTGGCTACATTTATGTCAATTTGATATAAGCTAGAATCATCTGAAAGGAAGGAATCTCCATTGAGGAAAAAGCCTTTATAAGATACAGCTGTAAGGCATTGTTTAATATTAGTTATTGATGGACAAGACCCCAGCCCATGGGGGGTGGTGCCATCACTGGCCTGGTAGTCCTGGATTATATAAGAAAGCAAGTTGAGCAAGTCATGAGAGCAAGCCAGTAAGCAGTACTCCTCCATGGTCTCTGAATCAGCTACTGCCTCCAGCTTCTGGATCTGTGTGGAGAGCTATTCCGAGATAATATATTATTAATATAATATTATATATTATATTAATATATTATATTAATTATATAATATATTAAATAATAAGCCCAAGTAAACCTTTGTCGGTGGCCAATAATATGGAAGTTTAAGCCTGAAAGTTAGCAATAATGCTGCTAATGCTGTAGTGAATGAGCTTCTGAACTACTAATTTCTTGACAAGGAAGAATATCTACTGCTAAGACTTAAAAATAATGAACAAAATTTCTGAGACTAAGGGGTAGGTGAGGGAGATAAAATATAAATATATATTAATTAATAATTCCAAATACCATGTGTCCATGCTAGTAATGCCCAGGCCTATTGCTGAATTGTCTACAGATAAAGAATTGGGAAGAGCTAGAAAGAAAATTCAAGAGGTGATTGGAGAAAAATGCAAAAGTCTTTTGCTTCTGGAATTGCTGAAAAATATGTGACTCAATTTCCTTGGTAGAGATGTTAATTAAAATTATTATTATTATTATTATTATTATTATTATCAGCTGCAGCAGAAGCATTGTTTTTGCTATTATGTATACATGATGTGCTTTCTTGAGCACCTGCCATGGTACACTTGTGGATGTCTAAGAGCAACTTTGCATAATTTGTACCCTCTTTTTACATTTCCTCAGATTTGGGGGATTAAACTCATGTTATCAGGCTTGTACATTAAGTGCTTTGATCCACTGAGCCATCTCATCTCATCATCCTAAAAAAAAAAAAAAAAAAAAAAAAAAGCCTGATTTTGAAAGTGAAGAGCACAGGTACATATGTAGAAAATGACTTTCAGCTCTTAATGCTGTGTTAAAATTTAGCTTAAAATATATAGTATTAATTATTATATTAAAACTGAATACCAGCTATTTTATTATATACAGTAAAAGCTTACCAAGATCAAAAGTATCTTACACTTCCCCTCAATGGGGCTGTAGTGCCTGGTTTCAATGGAAAAGGAAGTGCTTGAACCTGATGTTATTCAATGTGCTAGGGTGGGATGGTGTGGGGTGGAGAAGGGAAGGGAGGATGGAAGAAGGGGGCAGGAGGGTGGAACCCAGAAGAATGGAAGTAGAGGGCTACAATTTGGATGTAAAATGAAAAAAAAAGAATATCTCACTTGTTATTTGTGTGTATGTGTGTATATGTATACTTGTGTGTGAATTGCAGTGACGAGGGCATCATGTTCTGTGGTGTACATGTGGAAGTCTAAGGACAAGTGTGTAGACTCAGTTTTATCCTTCCACTCTTTTGTGGGTTTGAAGGATCACATTGAGATCAATGCGATTGAACAGTACTCTCATTAAGTGGAGCTGAGGAATATGTCTTGTCTGTCTGTTCACACAGATATGTCTGTCTTACCATAGCACAAACCTTAACTGACTGACATAGAAGCACACAGAACACACTATTGAGGTAACAGATCCTTGAGAACTGGACCTATGCTTTATTTGTCTTTGAGTAACCAATACAGTCAGGCTGAGATCATATTTATTTTCACTCTCCCTCAAGCTTTTGAAGAATCTATGGCTAAGAGTTCAATATTTACTGAGGAAAGCTAGAAGAACTCAGAATGAATACAATACTTGTGTATGGTATCAATTCACATTGTACATTAAAACCCTTGGTGAACAGCATCTTAACAATGAAAAGGTAACTAATGGCAAGACCATTTCTCACTTCTATGTGAGATTCAGGGGTATAAAATGTCATGTGAATTCACTTTGTCAGTGCAGTGGACAAAAAAAGAATTATTGTTTCTTTTACTTTGTGGCCATGGTGAGTCCTCAGGAAGTACAGTTGAGAAATCAATTTTCCAGACTGAAGTCTTTTCTAGTCACAGTTCAGGGATTAGAGAAATCCAATTTGGGGAAAATATTGGTCTTCCAGAAGGCTCCCTTATAGATTATCTCTTTGAAGTGGTAAGATGGCTTCTGGGTGAATATACAAGCGAGGGTTTTCATCTATTAATATTGAATTTTCTCCCTCTCCTGAGAGAATAAAAGTTCCAAAAACTCTGGATTTTTACATTCATTTAGGGACAAAGGGCATCTGTGTTCCAGAAGACAAAATTATTTATTAATTTCTATCTAGGTCCAGCTGAGAATTACTGATACAGGAGTTACTTGAAGAAGCATCTTTTAAAAGATGTGTTCTTTATTCACTGTTCAGGAAATCTGATTTCCGTCTTTGTAGTATGAAATTTAATACAGAATACTTGATTATCAATAAGTTTCTTAAAAACAAATAATACTCCTGAACATCTTCTAGGGAGGAAAAATTGTAGGTCGAAGGCTCTGTGGCTGTGTTGGTATCCTAAACCCTCCATTGGAAGTCTTGCCTGGTTATAGAAGACAGTAAGTTCAGGTTCTATATCAACCACTACTAAGAGTCTTAGCTAGGGTCACCCACACAGATTCCTGTGAGTTTCCATTGTTTAGGTTTCTATCTTGTCTCACACATACCACCCTGCAAACCCATTCCAGTTGTCTCTCCCGGTATTCTCTCCTCTCTCTTTGTCATCTCTCTCTCTCTCTCTCTCTCTCTCTCTCTCTCTCTCTCTCTCTCT
>CAJQZJ010033081.1:3914610-3937580 GCA_907164525.1 Lophiomys imhausi | reverse complement strand
CTCTCTCTCTCTCTCTCTCTCTCTCTCTCTCTCTCTCTCTCTCTCTCCCTCCCTCCCTCCCTCTCTTGTGTGTGAACATAATATACGATATAGAAAGCCTCTTGTTCCTTCTCCCATACTTACCTTTACTGTTTCCATGGCTATTTCTCCATGATAGATTCTATTCCTCCAGAGCCACACATCAAAATAAAACCTTTATCCTAAGGGTTTTTTTTTTCTCAGAATATTTTATCGCAGCAATGGAAAAGTAACTAATATACATGGTGACTCAAAATAAATCCTGGTTCTCTTATGTTACTTTTTTTTGGCATTTTGTAACATCAGTGAGAAAAGAAAGTGATACAGAGATGTGATTCACAACTGATCATGGTTTTAAGACTACCTTCTGAGCATCCTGTTTTATCCATTATTCAAATGGTAAAGTTTTCTTCAGATGGTTCTTGCCTGACACCTACCACTGCATCTATAGAAAGAAAAGAAATGACTCATTCTCTGGTTTAAACAAATGTACGTCACATTGTTTAACTCAGAATCATATGACCAGCTGGCATGTGTACACTTTGTATGTGTACATATGAGAATTGATTTTAGTGTACATAACCTGAGGTTTAACTAACAGGAGGACATCATCTATGATCATGTTTTATAGAACCAGACTGGTTGATGACTCCTCAGAAATCTGTGAAGTGTCTGACTCAAATATAGTGACAATCCCTAATATTTTCTAAGTGAGAGCCATCTGTAACTTTGTGGACTGTTTGTATTCATTGCAGAAATGTCTGAAACCTATCTACTCATTTCTTTCACTGTCCCTTTGTTATAAGTATGGCCTCTCTTCTCATGCCTCTGGTAGAAATGCTTTGACTTAATTAACTTATTTTTCTGGCAGAAATGTTTATAGAAATTCTTTTTTTCGTGTTTATTTATTACTTCATGTTACATCTCCATCACAGTACCCTCTTTCCACCCCTCCCAGTCCTGCCCTCCCACCCTCTAACCCCTATCCATTCTATCCCACTCTGCCGGAGTGGAGTGTCCCTACATATCAGTCCCCCGCCCCAGTTCAGCACTCATATGAAGGCCAAGAGTCTCCTAATACACTGGTGGCCTACAAGGCAGCCCCACTAGGGCAAAATGTCTCATTGACAGGTAACGAAGTCTATGTTCCTGTTTCCTTTTCTGCATTGGCTGTAGTATAGTTATCCTGTACTATATGACTAAAACTTATAAGTGAATAGATGTCATGTGCATCCTTCTGAGTGTGGGTTAGCTCACTCAGGATGAGCTTCTCTAGCCATCCATTTGGCTGAAAATTGCATGATTTCATTGTTCCTGATGGCTGACTAGTATTCCATTGTGTAGATGTACCACAGTTTTTTTTTTTTTTCTTTTTAACCATTCCTCAGTTGAGGGACATCTGGGTTGTTTCCAGTTTCTAGCTATCACAAATAAGGTTTCTATGAATAAGGATGAGGAAACATCCTTGTAGCTTGGTGATAAATCATTTGGATGTATACCCAGAATGGGTATGGCTGGGTCTTGAGGTAGAGCTATTCCAAGTTTTCTAAGATATTGCCAGACTGATTTCCATTGTGGTTTTACAAGATTGCACTCCCTGCAGCAATGGAGGAGTGTTCTCCTTTCTCCACAACCTCTCCAGCATGTGCTGTCATTTGAATTTTTGATCTTAGCCATTCTGGCAGGTGTACAATGGAATCTCAGAGTCATCTTGAGTTGCATTTCTTTGATGATTAAGGATGTGAGCATTTCTTCAAGTGTCTCTTGGCCATTAGGGATTCCTCCTTTGTAAAATGACATTTATTTATTTGATTTTATGTGTATGTTTGTCTCATGCATATGAGTATGCCATGTGTTTGCATGGGGCCCATGGATGCCATAAGAAGGCACTGAATTCACTGCAACTGGAATTATAGGCTGTTGTGAGCCACCACATGAATGATAGGAACTGAATCTGATTCTTTGCAAGAGCAAAAGTGCTCTTAACTTCCAAGTCATCTCTCTAGGCCCAAGAAATATATATAAAAACTCCTGAATTCTACTTCAATGCTACAGATGTCTTACAGAGGCCCAGCTTCCTAGTTAAGTAGAAATCACAGAGAAGTACTTTTCTAACACTTTACATAGTATGATGTATAGTCACAATGCAATATAAGAAAATCTCTCCCAACATGACTAACATATTCCTTATTAGAATTATATTGGCACACTCTTATTTTAAAGCAGTGTTCCATATTCCTGACTGCTTCATAAGTTGTCCTGGCTCACTAAGTAGAAAGCATCATCGGCTCACATAAATGATTATTGACAGATGCTCACATTTCTTGCTTTCAGGAAAACTGTGTCCAACAGAGATTATTTAATCTATATGTCTTTTCCCTCCTTCTATTATGTAGAATAACATTTAATTCATACCAGACACTGCAAGCACATAGAGCTACCTGATCAGGAAGAAAAAGGAGAAATCAATTTTCTATCATGTCACAGTTCTTCCCAAAGTAAATATAGATTTGGTTGCTGGAAATATAATTTATTTAATATTTAGACATAGATTATACTCTCAGGATACAAGTCACAACACAGAAATGACAGAAAGCATGGTTCAATATGTATCTCTATTGTTCAGTTTCACTGAAAAGTCTCCAGCTTGAAAAGAGGTGTTGAGAATTCACAATGAAGAGGTAATTTTGTTTTGTGTGTTGATTGAGCTGAAATATTCATCTACCTTGATTTTTGGCTCAAAAGCTCCTAAAGTGATCAGTAACTGTTTGTTCAAGAGTGTACTGCCTTTCTGAATACAGAAGAAAATAGATTTGCCTTTGACATTCACAAAGGAAATCAGGAACAGGCTGGTTTCTTTGTGGCATAACAAACACATCCTGGCATGAGACATCAGATCGCTACAGCAGGCTATGTTGCTGTAATAATCAATCTGCCTATTACATAATAGATATGGATCCTGTAGACTATTTGACAAAGTGCTACCAATGCTCAATTCACCTTCTGGTCAATGTTATATTGTTTTTAGGTATTCATATTTATTTTAAGCTTTGTTTAAGACAGAAAAAAGTATCTAGGATGATATATACAAAGTAACTCAATTTTTCTATGTTGTATTCCATAAGGTTATTAATTGCCAAAAAATAGAAATTTTGATGTAACCTCTGCTAAACAATAATAATTATTTAAAACTTCCCTAGCTCCTTTAAAAATGAATAAAGTCTTTAGTACTACCACCGACTTCAAAGCTACTGAATGTGACAGAAAGAAGTTGTCAAATTGTAGCTAATGAGCCAGATCTCATGCAATGCTTATTTTATAAATACAGTTCATAGCCCCACTCAATCATTGCCAATGTATGGCTGATGTAAAACTGTAGCAGCAAACTTGAGTTACTGCAGCACTGACTGCATAGCATACAGTCTAATATGTGTTATCTGGCCCTGTATGGAGCAACTGTGTCTGTCCCTTTGTTTTATGCTGCATTGAATTTTCATTGTCTTGACTGTTGTTCTTTTTTGTTTTGTTTATTTATTTTTTTTTATTTCTTCAAGTTACATCTCAACAGCAATCGCCTCCCTACTGCCCCCTCCAGTCCCACCCTCCCATCTTCTTCCCCCTCAATCCCCTTCATCCCATTCCTTCCTCTTTTTTTAAGTTTAAGGTATATATTTTCCCCCCAAGAGCTCCCCCTTTCAGTCCAACAAATGACTCTTTCTCTTATAACAATAAATACAACATAAAACAACATAAATAATTAGGCCACAATTATGAGAGATATAGGGCTTAGCATACATTCCCAATTTCCAGTCCATATATATTTAGCACCTGACTTTAACATTCTACTATCTAACCATCTCCATGAGTTTAAAGTTCTATATCCAACTCAGCTTCCATACTAACTTGCATCACAATTTTAAAAACATCTGCTTAGATGCAGAACACCCTCTAAATTCCTAAACAACTCAAAATTTAACTATGAGACTCTAGCTATTGATTTTCATCTTTGAAAGTTTCATTATTTACAAGATAAAACTGATTTCATGACTACTCCAAGATGTAATGATGCCCATTAGTAGCATTTTTGTGTTCTTTTCATTGTAAATAGATGTAATCATAAACAAAATAAAATGTTTCTCTATTCTTAACTCAGAATGAAAAAGATAATCTATAATTAAGGAATCATTTTATTGGATTGTGAAAAAACCTCCCAAAGTATCTAGAAAAATATTTTGTAATTTATTTTGTGTTTTATGAGGAGCAGTGATGCTGAGTCACCAGGTGGTGACTTCCCAGTTTGGAACCAGCAGAGGTAGACATGTTCCCTTCCTTTATGACTGTGAGTGTAGAGTCTGAAATGCCTCTCACAAACCCAGAAAATCATAAAGAATATTACTGCAGAGTTTAGTAACAGATTCAATGTTGATTCTGGCACACTCTTGCATGTCAGCAGTACTCAGTGGATACAACTGGACCAGTTGTTTGCCAAGGATACATCAGCAACTGGGTATTTATAGTACATGTTGAATATATATCTTCTTACTTTCTATTTGTCAACACATCCTTAGTGTAATCAATGCACTGGGTTTGCAGGTGTTACTTTCCTAGATAGTGTTTAAATATATACAGTTATAAATTAAAAATAATATTATAGCCATTGAATTCCACCCTGTGACTATTACTAATTAATGACTAATAACTTATATTATACTTTTGAATTCAATCTGGAAAGAGTTTTGCAATTTTCCATTCACAAAATGTAGGTCTCATATATTCAGTGTAGTATTTTGATATGAAGATTAAATATTTGTCTCAAAATTATTCTCTATATTTATTTTTGCTACGGGAAACAATACTTTAAAATAAAAGTGAGAAATGAGGAAAAAATATGCACCAACTTAGCTATAAATTTTGACACATGTATCACTGTGATTTAGGACACTGAAGGTAGAAATAACGTGGTTGTTTCACTGACTTCAGCCCTGAGTTTCACTATTTCTTCCCCTCCACTCTTTTTCTGTGTCATTTCCTTCAAAACAAGAGGAAAACACTTAAAGATTCTAAAGGTGTCATTACATTAACAATACGGGATCTTCCCAGCTTTTGATGTATACATTTAGTATTATAAACTTTGAGAGACATTGTCATTGTGCCCCATTGCTTTGGGTATGTTGTATTTTAATCTAATTCAATCAAAAATTTTAACTGAAATTATAAAATATGCTGTTAAATTGATAGAAATGCTGGTAAATATCTGTAAACAGTCATCTTGAGTGAGGTAATCTAGACACAGAAAGAAAAACATTGCATGTTTTCTCTCATATGTCTATGTTATCATTTAAGTTTTAAACGTGTGTATTTCATTTAGAATATCAACAGAAGTTAGGTAGCTAGTTAGGTACTGGAGTAAAAAGGTAGGGTGGATCTGGGGGACTGGTGGGAGGAGAAAATATATTAACAAAATAAATTCCACAAAAATTTTAAAATAGTAAAAAATATAATAAAAATGAAATAAAATGACAAAGGCTTTTGGAATATTCTTGAAGAATGCATGAATGGTAGTTGATTACAATGGTATCAACTACAAGCCTCCTTTTCCAACATGGAAATTTAAGGAAAGTTTACATTCATGGTGTCCCTTCCTCCAGACTTGCTACATTACAAGGATGTAATAATAAATTTGACCAGTACCTGCAATATGGAATGGTTTATCTCTAGCTTCAGTCCAATGACTTTGTAGATCACACACTTTGTTTATTTAATTGCCTGTGGTTGACAGGATGATTCCAATTCTTCTCCTAGAAATAAGCTACAAATACTTCTCAAAATTTTCCTACACATGTCTAACAAGCACAAGCAAAAATTTTATATGTTATATGATTTATATTAGTAAGTTACTGGGTTAAAGAGACAGTTAATTTGAACTGTTTAGAGAAGTTTCAAAAATCCTCTCTACAAACCCACAAAGACAGAAGGAAAAGTTTTACAATATCAATTACACAAACCAAAACTAAAAAGTAAGTAAGTCAATTAGAAATATGTCTTTTTGTCTAAATAGCTAAAGGAATTTGTATTTACTTGAAAATTTTCATTGCTCAACATCTGTGTAAACTTTAGAATTATTATACTTGTAAAATTTAATCAATAGGAGGAAATTGTATTTCATTCCCTTATGACAAAAAATGTACATATTTTTTTATAACAATGAGATCAGCAACTTTGTAAACTCTTCCTGGCTATTAAAGTCTGTTCTGAGAATTATGTTCTTGAGCTCACATATTTCTAATTGGCTTTCTTACTTTTAATTTTTGATTTGTATAAATTCTTTAAGTACTCTAAATGCTGACCTTTTGTCTTTGTTCTTTATTATTACATATTAATTATACACAGTGAATTCTATTGTGACATGTTTTCGTACATGTGTATCATATTCACCTATGTTTTCCTTTACTATCCCCATTCCTACTTCCACTAGATCATTTCCTTTTCACCACTTATTGTTAAGATTGCCCATCAAGTGTCATTGGACTTACTGTCAGGAACATTGGTCAAAGTTTATTTACAGAAGCATGCACCCCCTTACCAGTGGCTATACCACTGAAGAAAATCTTCCTACCCAACATCCATTAACTAGGTATATATAAATCCTCAAAGAATGGAGGGGCTTGTGTATGTCTTACCCTGTGTTAATCAGCTCAGTCTTGTGCAGGTAATCACAGATGTTGTGAGTGCAAGCATGCAGTAGCCATGTCATGCTCAGAAATCAGAATTCCACACAGAATCTACTTCTTTCTCCAGCTCTCACATTCCTTCATCTTTTTCCCTGATGATCCCTGAGCTTTTGGAGGATGGGGTGATAAAGATGAAAGCTGACTCTCAGACTTAAGAACTATGGTTTGAGCTGGCTTTTAATTTTGGTTTCTATATACTATGTAGAAGTTATACTATGATGATAGTAAATGAATCAGTGTTCCCAAGAGTTTTATTTTAACATTTTTCTTAACATATTTTTCCTCCTGTTCTTGTATCTTGGATGTTTGTGTTTCATCTTTCTGTATTTGTATCACCGATTCACTTGATATTTAAAATTTATACTTCAAGTCCTTAAAGAAAGAACTTGAAGAAAGAAATTGAAGAGGATATCAGAAGATGGAAAGATCTCCCATGTTTGTGGATAGGTAGGATCAACATAATAAAAATGGCCATCTTACCAAAAGCAATATAGAGGTTCAATGCAATTGCCATCAAAATACCAACACAGTTCTTTACAGACCTCAAAAGAATAGCTATCCACTTCATATGGAAAAACAAAAAACCCAGAATAGCTAAATAAATCCCATACAGTAAAACAACATCTGGAGGTATCATCATCCCAGATTTCAAGCTGTACTACAGAGCAATAGTAATAAAAACAGCATGTTACTGGTATATAAACAGATCAGTGGATCAATGGAATCAAATTGAAGATAAAGAAATAAACCCACACACATAAAGTTATTTAATTTTTGACAAAGAAGCCAAAACCATACAAAGGAAAAAGAACAACATCTTCAACAAATGGTGCTGGTCTAAGTAGATGTCAACATGTAAAAGATTAAAATAGACCCATATTTATCACCTTACACAAAACTTACATCCAAGTGGATCAAAGACTTTAGCATAAAACAGGACATACTAAATCTAATAGAAGAGAAAGTGGCGAAAAGCCTGGAACAAATTGGCATAGGTGACAAGTTCCTTAACAGAATACGAATAGCTCAGGCCCTGAGATCAACAATCAATAAATGGGACCCCATGAAACTGAAACACTTCTGTAAGGCAAAGACACTGTCATTAAAACAAAACGGCAGCCTACAGATTAGGAAAAGATCTTCACCAACCCCATATCTGACAGAGGGCTAATATCCAAAATCTATAAAGAACACAAGAAATTAAACACCAACAAACCAAGTAAACCAATCAAAAAATAGGGAACAGATCTAAACAGAGAATTCACAGAGGAGGAATCTAAAATGGCCAAGAGACACTTGAAGAAATGTTCAACATCCTTAATTGTCAGAGAAATGCAACTCAAGACAACTCTAAGATTATATATCACTCCTATCAGAATGGCTAAGATCAAAAACTCAAAAGACAGCATATGCTGCCGAGGCTGTGGAGAAAGGGGAACATTCTCACATTGCTGGTGGGAGTGCAAACTTGTACAACCACTATGGAAATCAGTCTGGCAATATGTTAGAAAACTTGGAATAACTCTACCTCAGGACCCAGCCATACCATTCCTGGGTATATATCCAAAAGATTCCTCACCAATCCACAAAGACATCTCCTCAACTATGTTCATAGCTGATGGGGTGATGTTATGCATTCTAAATGTTAATTAATTGGTCATGCTTGACGTCTGCTGTTTACATTATCTCTGATTGGTTGAATAAATGCTGAGGCCTGAGATTGGGCAGAGGTAGGTGGGACTAAGGTGCACAGACTTCTGAAACAGAGGAAATCTTGGGAAGAAGAACCTCCAAAAGAAGAAGCAAGGAACAAAAAGAAAGAGACACATGGTGGGGTAGATTAAAGATCATTCCACATGGCCTGGAACATCGGCATGGTGTGAAGAGTGGCAGTATATATATGTGTGTGTGTGTGTGTGTGTGTGTGTGTGTGTGTGTGTGTGTGTGTGGTCAGATTTTGGTAATAGAATTAAGAGCTAGCTTAGATAGCCAAGACTGCTCAATTCAGGCCAAGGCTTGTTTAAATCCATGTAGTGTCTGTGTGATCATTTATAATGGCTGGTTAAAGATTAATAACCTTGCCAGGTGGTGGTGGTACACGCCTTTAATCCCAGCACTTGGGAGGCAGAGGCAGGCGGATCTCTGTGAGTTCGAGGCCAGCCTGGCCTACAAAGTGAGTCCAGGACAGCCAGAACGGTTATACAAAGAAACCCTATCTCGAAAAATCAAAAAAAAAAAAAAAGATTAACAACCACTGAACCAATTAATGATAATCTAAATACTGGTAAATAATGTAATTATCCATTTTTCTACATATGACAGCTTTATTTGTAATACCTAAAACCTGGAGACAACTCAGATGTCCTTCAACCAAAGAATGGATAAAAAAAAAAAACCCTCTGGTACACTTACACATTGGAATACTACTCAGCTATCAGAAACAAGGAAATCATGCAATTTGCAACAAAATGGATGGAACTAGAAAAGTTCATCATGAGTGAGCTAACTCAGATTCAGAAAGACACACATGACATATATTCACTTATAACTGGATTTTAGCCATATAGTACAGGATAACCATCCTTCAATCAATAGAACCAAAAGAGCAGGAACAGGGACTTTGTTACCAGTTAGTGGAACATCCCACCCTAGTGGAACTGCCATGTATGCTCCCTGTACAAGAAGAAGCTCTTAGACCTCATGTGACTAATGAACTGAGGAGGGCTGATACATGGAGACACCCCACACCAGAGGGATGGGAGGGGTGGGAGAGGGGGTACAGGATGAGAGTGAGGAGCTGGGAGGGGGTAGATGGAAGAGGTGGCAATGGAGATGTAACAAAGTAATAAATAAACTTTTAAAATATTTATATGAGATAGAATGCTAATGTTTTACTGTCTAGTCATTAGGGCAGCCACTCACATCTTTTCATTAGTTTCTCAAATGTCTGTTATCAATGTACACATTCTCTCTCTTGGGTTTTTATTCTTTTCTATTTTCTTTGTTCAAATAAAAATTAAAATTATCTGCTATGATTTTTTTTAATGTCTCCCATGGGCTCAGGTGTTTAGTTGCTTGGTAACTGTCTGGTGGTACTGATTTAGAAAGTTACAGAATCCTTAGGAAGTTGGACTTAGCCAGAAGAACTGGGTCAGGGGGCAATGGCCTTCTACTTTTCAATGCCCCTTGGTCAGCTAAAGAGATATGAACAAACCAAGTGACACTTTTACTCCTTACACTTCCTGCCATAATATCTCAAACTGTGAGAAAATGAGATTCTTCTTCCTTTAAATTGTTTCTTGTTAGGTCTTTGGTGACAGTGGTGAGAAAGGTAATTAATAGATTGGTTCATGAAGTTCTTTGGAGACTTTTTAAATTGTTTTGGATTATAGAGAAGTTTAATGATATAAAATTTCCGTCCCAACACTTGGGAGACTGAGGCAAGCCAATCTGTAAGTTTGAGGCCATTTTGTTCTACAAAGGCCTGTCAGGGATACATCCCTGTCTCAAAAAAAATGGGCTAACTGTAATTATTCTGAACTGATATATTAAACCACAGTGATCTAATCAATACTTTAATGCTTTAACATATATTCCCATGGATGAATATGGATAAAGATCAACATTTCTAGATAATTGAAAGTATGTTAAAGTTGCAGTTCTAAGTTTCAGTTAGGCTTATAGAAATATTTGTCAGATTCTTATTTTAGCTACATAGTTGTTGCTTGTTCTAATGTGTCTACTTCAATTTTCTTGACCTAAATAGTAAAGAAAAACAAAGATTTTTTCATAATAAAAGAGTTTTTGAATAATTAGTGAATGAAATTTCGTTCACATGAAAATGCATGTTATGACATAAGAAGATTCAACTAAAGAATGTGCATTAGAGGAGCAACATAGCAGCGAGTGGTGCAGACAAAGTCCGAGTGACAGGAAAGCCAGCTAGGTCACTGCAGACCTATACTCCCACTGAGCAGCAGTCTGAGAGGTGCAGGCCCTGTCTGGGTTCACCCAGAAACATCTGGGGCTGTCCAAGCCCCCATAATGGACATCTAGACACTGAGGCAGCAGAATGGCCAGACACAAGAACAAGAGCCCTACCCACTGTCTCTGGAGGACCTCTTGGGTTTGAGTGAAACTGAGCCCCAACTTCAACTTCCAAACAGAGGCCTTCTCCAGCTTCCTGAGACCCCAGATACCACTCAGTAGTTCCTTCCTCCACAAAGAGGACCAGAAGAATTATGGGTGGTAGGATTGGGGGAGATTCTTTCCAGCTATTACTGTAAGGCTGTAAAAAATAATAAAATAATAAATACCACTACCCCTCCCTAGGAAGGCCTTCTCCTCTGTTCATGAGAACCTGACCTCATGACCCCTGGAGACATTCCACAGAACTCGGTCCCCAGGATTATCTAACCAAAGACAATTGTCACACCCGGGCAAGCTAAAGGTTAAAATTACATAGCTGACTGGAATGTTCCCCTTCCTCTATCCCTACCGTGGTTATCACCTAGCAAGCTAAATGTTGAGTTTACATAGTCACTAGGATGATCCTCCTTTGTTTCCCTTATCCTCACTCCCCTATCCCCACCTGCGGCTATCACCTAGCAGGCTAAAATTTAACTACATTGTTTCCTTTATGGGGCTGTTTGGGGCTTTTGTGCTTAAAAACTGCCTGAAAACTGTTATTCACGTTCACTCCTTCCCAAAGGCAGTTGAACCCCGGTTCTTTGGCTTAATAAAAATCCTCTTGCATATTGCAACAAACCTCGGTCTCTGGTGGTCTCTGGGCGTCAGGACCTCGGGGGACCCCCAGGGTCCAACATTTGGTTCAATAGCCGGGAATCGCCTGAACACCCCTAGACCCCAAGACTCCAGGATTCGGAGGTACATTCGAGCTATTTTGTTTGTCTATCTGTCTTTTCTGTGTGAATCGCTGTCTGGGCCGGTCACCCTGGCTTCTATAACTATATAATTTCAGATATTCCATCTGAATAGACCCTGGGGTACGCCCTGGAGGTATATCTGGAAGGGGAAACTGAGTGGGTCCTCCTTCATCTGATCCCGGTGGAACTTCTTCGGAGGCTCCTGTCTGAGTCTGTTTCTGAGGCGATCTTGTAGCAGCCATTTGTGTCTTGTGTCATCCCGTCTTCTTTGGATTCTGTTTGTAACTCTTCCTATTCTCTTTTTCCCTAATGATTTGACGATGGGACAGACACTGACAACATGCCTATCTTTGGTCCTGAGCCACTGGACTGAAGTTAGAAATAGGGCACATAACCTGTCAGTCGAGATTAAAAAAAAAAAAAAGAGATGGCAGACTCTGTGTGCCTCAGAGTGGCCTACATTTCAGGTTGGGTGGCCATTCAAAGGATCTTTTTCATTAGACAAAGTTAGACAGGTTAGGTCTAAAATTTTTAACCCTGGACCCCACGGGCACCCAGATCAAGTGCCCTGTGTCTTGGTTTGGGAGGCCCTGCTGGTTTCTCTCCCTCCGCAGGTCCGGTCATTTGTTCCCTCCACAGGTCTATCCCCTCCGCTCCCTACACCACCTGCTCCAGCAGCCAGCCAGCCAGCCACAGATCTATCTCCTCCTCATACCCCTTCCGATGTCTTTGCTCTAAAGTAGACTCCAGCCAAGAAGGAGCCCATCCGAACTACAGGTTCCCCAAAGAAGATCAAGAAGATCTACCTCAACACCCAGATGGAGCTACTCCTCCTGGAACCTCCTCCACTCTATCCTCTGACCCTGAATCCCCAGCTGCTCCAGGGGATCCTGGCTGCCCAACCCTCGGACCCACTGTAACCCCTGCCAGGAGCCGAGGGATGGGGCCCTGCCACAGGGACCAGAAGTCAGAGGGCTGGCATCCCAGACTCCACTGCACTCCCTCTCAGGGAGTACAGACCCCCTGATGATCAGGGGAACTGGCCGCTTCAATATTGGCCGTTCTCCACAGCAGATCTTTATAATTGGAAAACTCATAAACCCTCTTTCTCTGCAAACCCACAGGCTCTGACTTCCCTGATAGAGTCCCTTGTCTTCTCACACCAACCTACATGGGATGACTGTCAGCAGCTACTGCAAACCCTCCTTACCACTGAGGAGAGGCAGTGGGTGCTACTCGAGGCCAGAAAACATGTGCCTGGTGCAGATGGGCAGCCAACTCAGCTGCCCAACAAAATTGATGCAGACTTCCCTTTGACTAGACCCAACTGGAACTTCAATACGCCTGAAGATAGGGAGCACTTAAAGGTTTACCGTCAGGCTCTTGTGGTGGGTCTCCAAGGGGCAGCAAGATGCCCCACCAATTTGGTTAAGGTAAGAAAAGTGACTCAGGGACCAACTGAGTCGCCAACGGTGTTTCTAGACTGATTGATGGAGGCTTTTCAGAGATTTACTCCATATGAACCTACCTCTGAGGAACATAAGGCTGCAGTAGCTGTGGCCTTTATTGATCAGTCAGCTTCAGATATTAGAAAAAAGCTGCAGAAGTTGGAGGGCCTACAGGGATTCTTGCTCCAGGACTTGGTTAAAGAAGCAGATAAAGTGTTCAATAAAAGAGAGACAGAGGAAGAAAAAGAGGAGAAAAGATGTAGGGAACAAGATGAACGAGAGTTAAAAAGAGAAAAAAGACAGGAAAAAAAATTTGACTAAACTCCTGGCCACTGTAGTAAATGAGAGAGACCAGAGAGACAGGTGAAGTCAGAAGGATGAGGGAAAGGGCAGGAGGCAACCGTTGGACAAGGACCAATATGCCTACTGCAAAGAAAAAGGACATTGGCTCAAGGATTCCCCCAAGAAGAAGAGGGGAGGACCCCCCAGAGAAAAAAATCTGGCTTTAGAAGAAGATTAAAGGAGTCAGAGCTCGGACCCCCTCCCTGAGCCTAGGGTAACTCTCAATGTGAAGGGGAAACCCATCCAGTTTCTGGTGGACACTGGGGCTCAGCATTCAGTCCTCCTCTGATCAGAAGGACCACTATCCACCAAGAGGTCCTGGGTGTAGGGAGCCACAGGGAACAAACAATACTCATGGACTAACCAAAGAACAGTGGACCTTGGCGTTGGCCGGGTATACCACTCGTTCCTCATGATCCCTGAGTGCCCCTATCCACTCCTGGGTCATAACTTGCTCTCTAAGGTGGGAGCCCAAATTCATTTCCAAGCAGAAGGACCATCAGTGACTGACAGAGAGGGGAGGCTGCTTCAGGTCCTCACTATGAGACTGGAAGCTGTTCGAAAAAAACCCTACTCAGATAGCAGATACGCAGGAACGGATGGCCAAGGTTCCCTCAGCCTGGGCCGAACTTATTGGCATGGGTATGACATCACCCACCTGTGGTGGTGGAGGTTAATTCTACCTCCACCCCAGTTTTGGTCCACCAATATCCCATGAGCAAAGAAGCCAGAGATGGCATCTGCCCCCAAACAGTGTCTCCTCAAGCTTGTTAAATGTCAGTTAGCAGTTAGCATGGAACACCCCTCTGCTCCCGGTTCAAAAGCCTGGGACTAATGATTATAGGCCAGTCCAGGACTTAAGGGAAGTTAACAAAAGGGTTGCTGATCTTCACCCTACAGTGTCCAACTCTTACAACCTCCTTAGCACCCTTCCCCCTCAGCGAACGTGGTACACAGTATTGGACTTGAAAGATGCCTTTTTCTGCTTGCAGCTTAGCCCTTCTAGCCAGCCTATATTTGCCTTTGAGTGGAAAGATCCAGCCTCGGGATTATCAGGACAACTGACTTGGACCTGCCTGCCCCAGGGATTCAAGAACTCTCCCAGCATCTTTGACAAGGCCCTGCAACAATATTTGGCCCAATTCAGGGCCTCCAAACCCCAGGTAAAATTACTTCAGTATGTTGATGACATTCTCCTAGTGGCGGAGACCAAAGAAGTCTGCCTCCTGAGAACTGAAAACCTGTTGACTGAGCTTGGATCCTTGGGATACCAGGCTTCAGTCAAAAAGGCCCAGATTTGTCAACGACAGGTCAGTTACCTGGGGTATCTAATCAAAAATGGAAAGAGATTGCTGTCAGATGCTAAGAAAAACACTGTGGCTCAGAAACCCGTCCTGAAGACTCCCCGACAAGTCAGAGAATTCTTGGGAACTCCGAGCTTATGCCAGCTATGGATCCCAGGGTTTGCAGAACTGGCTGCCCCTCTGTATCCACTCACAAAGAAGAGTGCATCTTTCGTTTGGGGTGAGAAAGAGCAGGAGGCCTTCCACAGAATTAAACAGGCCCTGCTATCGGGCCCAACCTTAGGACTGCCTGATCTGACTAAGCCACTCCACCTGTATGTGGCTGAAAATAAGGGGATAGCTAAAGGAGTCCTAACTTAGAGACTGGCTCCATGGAACTGGCCCGTGATATATCTGTCAAAAAAAATTAGACTCTGTGGCAGCAGGATGGCCCAGCTGGCTACGGATAGTGGCTGCTGTGGTGTCTTTAGTCAGAGACACTGACAAGTTGACTTTGGGACAAAATCTTACAGTTACAGCCCCCCATGCTCTAGAAAGCATAGTGTGCCAGCCTCCCGAGAGGTAGCTGACAAATGCCAGGATGTCCCACTATCAGTCACTCCTCCTGAACTCAGACCACATCAATTTTATGTCTGCCGCAGGGCTCAACCCAGCCACCCTGCTGCCCAACCCTGACTTAGAGGGATCAGCTCTCATCCACGATTGCCAACAAATGCTTGCCAAGGCCCATGGCACCTGTACAGACCTCATTGACCAGCCACTCCCCAACGCTGAAGCCACTTGGTTCACAGATGGGAGCAGCTTTCTTGAAGAAGGTAAGCATCGGGCAGGGGCAGTGGTGGTAGATGGGAAACGAGTCATCTGGGCCACAACCCTCCCCCAAGGGACTTCAGCACAACAAGCCTAAATGGTTGCCCTCACAAAAGCTCTTGAAATGGCAGAAAAGGCAAAGATAAATATCTACACAAATAGCACATACGCTTTTGTTACCGCCCATGTGCATGGGCCATTTATCAACAAAGAGGGCTCCTCACTTCAGCTGGCAAAGACATTAAAAATAAGCGAGAGATCTTGGCTCTACTAGCTGCCCTCATGTTGCTGGCCAAAGTAAGTATCATCCACTGTCCAGGTCATCAAAAGGATGGGTCCCCATAGCTAAGGAAAACAATGTGGCAGATCAGGTCACCCGAGAAGCGGCTTTAGAAGATGTTATAATTGAATTACTTGCTGCAGACCCTAATGAAACAGAGTCCCCACCAAAACATCAAAACGGCAAACAGACTATGGGCCCTAAAGAGGCAGAAGAAATGTTAAAACAGATGCACCAGTGGACACACCTGGGCACAAAGAAATTAATCACTCTAATTAACAAGACTAACTATGAGATTCCAGGACTTCACAAACTAGCAGAAAATGTTGTCCAAGCCTACATACCATGCCAGAAGGTCAATCCCAGTTGGGATAAGACAGAACCCAGTAAGAGACTGCGTGATGACAGGCATGGAGCCTAACGGGAAGTTGATTTCACTGAAGTGCTTCCTGCCAGGTATGGCAACAAATATCTGTTAGTCTTCATTGATACATTTTCAGGGTGGGAAGAAGCCTTCCCCACCAAAAATGAAACCACCTGTACGGTGGCTAAGAAAATCCTAGAAGAAATATTTCCCCGCTTCGGGGCCCCTAAAGCACTAGGGTCAGACAACCGGCCAGCCTTCACTGCCCAGATAAGTCAGGAAGTGGCCAGGTATTTGAGGACTGATTGGAAGTTACATTGTGCATATATACCCCCAAAAGCTAAGGACAGATAGAAAAAAAAATGAATAGAATTCTAAAAGAGACCTTAACTAAATTGTCCTTGGAGACTGATGGTACAGCCTGGACAGTGCTTCTCCCTTTGGCCCTGTTCCGTGTAAGGAACACCCCCTCTCATTTCCATCTTACTCCCTTTGAGATTTTATATGGCGCTCCACCTCCCTTGCTCACCCTTGAGAAAAAAAATTGACCCCAGCTGTTGTCATAATAATGATTTATGGTCTAGATTAAAGGGACTGCAACGGGTCCAGAAGGAGGTGTGGACGCAGCTTGCCTACACTTATCAACCAGGCACCCTGGAGGTCGCTCACCCACTCCAGATCGGGGATTCTGTCTATGTTTGCCAACATTACTCACAGAATCTGGAGCCTAGGTGGAAAGGGTCATATGTTATCCTGCTAACCACACTGACTGCTGTCAAGGTTGACAGAATCTTGGCTTGGATCCACGCCTCCCATATAAAGAAAGCACCTAAAGCCTCAACAGAATGGCAAGCTCACTGCACTTTCTACCCTCTCAAGCTCAAGCTTCAGCCATCCTCGGACTCTTAACTCTCCTTTTGCTCACCCAGCTGACTGTGAGTCCCCTAGCCCCCATGTGCCTCAACGCCTCACTTGGCAAGTCTTGTCCCTAACAGAAGATGTGGTTTGGTCTAATTCCACCCTGGCTGCCCCCTGGACCTGGTGGCCAGAATTGCATCCTGATTTGTGCCAACTGGCTGCAGGGTTAGACTACTGGGACATCCCTGGTGATCATTCAACAGGGGGAAAAGATCTGAAAACAAAGGGGCTGCCTGAATGTAATGGAAAGCCAACCTGCTCTCACAAGCCATCTGGGAGCGGGCTGGGAGGTAGAGGATTCGGTTGCAAACACCCCCAGCTACGCAACGAACTATGAAAAATCCCAATTTTTGTATGCCCTAGGAGTAACTCTAGAGAAAAGGGCCATACATGTGGGGGGATTGAAACTTTCTACTGTGAGGCCTGGGGCTGTGAGACGACAGGAGATACTTATTGGCTTGACTCAAAGAGTGACTTAATACAGGTGACTCAGGGTTATAAATATGGGCAACCAGGGCTAAGTCAAAGCACCTGTACTAGGCCTCTTGGTGGTACTAACTTTGTCCAATATGGGGTCTCCATCTGGGTAGATCCTCGGCGAGGAGACTGGAAAGGAACAGGCCCATGTCTTAATTTTACTTGTAACTCCTCCTCTTCCGTTTCACGGAGGCAGGAAAAAAAGTTCATACCCATTTCCCTTATGAACATGGATGAAAAAATACTCAATAAAATACCTGCAAACCAAATCCAGGAACACATCAAAAGTATCACACACCATGATCAAGTAGGCTTCAGTCCAGGGATGCAGGAGTGATTTAAAAAATAAAAAGCCATCAATATAATCCATCATACAAACAAGCTTAAAAATAAAGAAACACATGATCATCTCATTAGATGCTGAAAAAGGATTTGATAAAATCCAACACCCCATCATGTTAAAAGTCTTGAAGAGATCAGGCATACAAGGACCATACCTAAACTTAATAAAGGTAATGTAAGCTGGTAGCCAACATTTCCACTAAACCATTTCCACTAAAATCAGGGACAAGGTAAGACTGCTCACTCCACATCTCTTCAACATAGTACTTGAAGTTCTAGATAGAGCAATAAGACAACTAAAAGAGATCAAGGAAATACAAGGAAAGGAAGTAGTCAAAGTATCACTATTCACAGATTATATGACAGTATATATAAGTGACCTCAAAAATTCTATGAGAGAACTCCTACAAGTGATAAACACCTTTTGCAATATGACTGGATTCAAAATTAATTTTAAACCATCAGAAGACTTCTTTACACAAAAGATAAATGGTCCAAGAAAGAAATCAGGGAAACAACATCCATAGCAATAGCCACAAATAATATTATGGCTAATATGTAATAATTAGTCAAAATAATAAATATATTATGGCTAATAATAAAATAATCCCTGCAGTAACTCTAAACAAGCAAGTGAAAGACTTGTATAAGAACTTCAAGTCCCTGAAGAAAGAAATTGAAGAAGATATCAGAAGATGGAAAGATCTCCCATGCTTATATGTAGATAGGATTAACATAATAAAAATGCCCATCCTATCAAAAGCAATACGCACATTCAATGCAATTGCTATCAAAATACCAACGCAATTCTTTACAGACCTTGAAAGACCAATTCTTAACTTCATATAGAAAAACAAAAAACCTAGAATAGTTAAAATAATCCCATACAATAAAAGAACATCTGGAGGTGTTCTTTTAACCCTGATTTCAAGCTGTACTACAGAGCAATAGCAATAAAAACACTGTGTACTGGCACAGAAACAAACCAGTTGATCAATGGAATTGAATTGAAAACT
Source organism: Lophiomys imhausi (assembly GCA_907164525.1). Classification (NCBI taxonomy): domain Eukaryota; kingdom Metazoa; phylum Chordata; class Mammalia; order Rodentia; family Muridae; genus Lophiomys; species Lophiomys imhausi. Next base: position 3,918,644 of record CAJQZJ010033081.1, on the reverse strand, counting down.
CAGAAATAAACTCACACACCTACAGTGACTTAATTTTGAACAAAGAACCCAAAAGCATACAATGGGAAAAGGAAAGAATCTTCAAAAAATGGTGCTGGTCTTACTGGATGTCAACATGTAGAAGGATGCAAGTAGATCCATATTTATCACCCTGCATATAACTTCAGTCCAAGTGAATAAAAGACCTTAATGTAAAACCAAGCACTGTAAATCTAATAGAAGAGAAAGTAGGGGAAAACCTCAAACTCATTGGCACTGAGTAAAACTTACTAAACAGAACACTAATAGCTCAGGCTCTAAGATTAACTTTAGTAAATGGAGCCTTATGAAACTGAAAGCTCCTGCTAGGTAAAGGGCACTGTCATTGAAATAAAAAGACAGCTTACATATTTGGGGAATGATCTTCACCAACTCCACATCTGAGAATTTACAAAAGAGAATCTAAAATGGCCGAGAGACACACGAAGAAATGTTCAACATACTTAGTCATCAGTGAATTGCAACTCAAAACGACTATAAATTTCCATCTCACACCATTCAGAATGGCTAAGATCAAAAATTCAAATGACACCACATGTTGGTGAGTGAAAGACCCGGGGGGAGGGAAGTACCTCACCCGACACTCAGGATATCACGGCAGCCCCAAAACTCACAAGAGACCATCTTGATGCAATCACAAGAGGTTTATTTCAGGGGAAAAAGGGGGAAAAGGGGGGAGGGCTCAGTGCACTGAGGGACGCCACTCGTATCCCACGCAGGGCTAGGAGTCGCAACCCTGATTTGGGTGAGAGTCCAACATTTTATGGGGGAGCACCACAGATTAAGGGGGAGGGGGAAATTACAGGTGGGAAGTACCAGCCCAGCCCATCGTTTACCAGCGGGAAATATCCTACATCTGTTTGTCTCAGGAATGAATCTAATCTTGTTTTGTTATCTACTTTGTGGTCAGCCAGTTCCTGAAGCCCTGGGGGCCCATGGCCCAACTGACCTTCATTCTTGGTTCCACCCTGTTTATGGTCAGCTAAGTTCCGGGAATCACCTGGCGGCTAGCCTGGCTCTACTGCCGACTTAGGGGGTCTTTTGATAATTTTCATTCCCTTCAGTGAGGATGTGGAGAAAGGAGAACATTCCTCCATTTCTGGTGGGAGGGTAAACTTGCGTAACCATTTTGGAAATCAATCTGGTGATATCTCAGAAAACTGGGAATAGTTATACCTCAAGACTCAGCCATACTCCTAGGCATATATCCAAAAGATTATTCACCAAACTGCAAAGACATATCCTCAGCTACGTTCATAGCAGCTTGTAACAGCAAATTTTAATTTATCACACATATATTTATTAAAACTTAACAATTACCTAACAATTGCCTATAAACTTCTTAAATCCTAAACCCAAACCCTAACTCTATAACCTAGCATCTAAAACTTAATACAAACATTTAACATTAACCTAAGGTTTCTCAAAAGGATATTTTCCTCTGAGCATGGGTCCGAATGGATGGCTGGTTTTTTGGTCAGATCATAAGACAATTTATCAAGCAGGAATCTCCTTTGTGGTCTTAAAACCAATTATTTAACATATGAAAAGTCTCCTAGGTGGCTCACCTATTCAGATGCTTATGGCCTGCAAGTGTCCTATTTCAGTGTTCTGTCCATCCCATCAGAAGTTCCGGAGCTCTGAGGAAAGACAATTCTGAATCTAAGTGCTCCAGAATCTCAGGGAGAATCTGTCTCCTCCCCAGACCCAAAAGGGGTCAACATCAGACGGTGAAGCTTTTTAATGAGACTGATGCAAGTTCTCTGCCAGACGAGGAGGAGGTGAAACAGAAAGAGGAACCAAGCTCTCTATCTATGTGCATCTGGATTTAAATATCTTCAGCAGAGGCTTTCACGCTCTTTTCAAGTTAGGCCCCTGGGTTCAGTATTTTTCAAAAGCTTTTTGCAGAGGGTCATGAATTCATAGGCTGTCCAAAGATGTGGGAAGATGCCTCAGGGAATGTCCCCACCCACAAATATGATCAAAGAGGCCATCGGTTCTTGGCAATTTCCCAAGGACATGTCACTTCGGAAGTAAGTCTTTATCTTAAAGTCCAGGTTTTTGATATCCCTATGATATTATATGCTAACACTAAACCTACCACAGCAGCATTATTCATAAAAGCCAGAAACTGGAAAAAACTCAGATGTCCTTCAACTGAAGACTGGATTTAAAAAAAAAAAAAAAAAAACCGTGGTACATTTCCACAATGGAATACTACTCAGCTATTAGAAAAAAGGAAGTCATGTAATTTGCAACCCAAATGGATGGAACTTGAAAAGCTCATCCTGAGTGAGCTGACCCAGAACCAGAAATTACACATGGCATGCATTCATTTATAATTGGATCTTAGCCATATAGCACTACAACCTATAGACCTAAAGGAACAGGAACCTAGCATTATCCTATGAGAAATTCTACCCAGCAGCATATCAAAACAGATCCTGAGACACATAGTTAACTCTTAAGTAAAGCTCTGGTAGCCCTGTATAAGAAAGGGAGGAGTAATAGAAAGGCCTGGAGGGGACTAGAATACCACATGAAGAACAACAGAATACAGGCCCCTATAGGCTTACAGATACTGAAACACTAACAAAAAAAAAAGAAGATAAAAAGCATATACAGACCATACCTAGACACCCTATACATATATAGATGATAGACAACTTAGCCTTCATACAGATCTCTTAACTAGTAGTGGGTGGAGTAGAGTCTGTCATTGACTTGTTTCCAATTAGTGGAATACTTTACCCTAGCTGGATTTCCATGTCAGGTCCTAGTGCAAAAGGAATTCCTTAGACCTCATGTGACTGATGAACTGAGAAGGCTTGATATGTGTAGAGGCCCCCTCACCTGAGGAGAAGGAGAGAAAGGAAGCAAAAAGGGGGAAAGATGTTGGGACTGGGAGGGGAGGAGGGAGAGGGCTGTGATTGGAATGTAACTTGAATAAATAAATATTTTTTTTAAAGGATTGAAAAACATGAAGACTTTATTACATTGCTGGTAAGAATGGAAAGGGTAGTTCCCTTTAGAAAAGAACTGAGTTTTTTCTTATAAAGCTAAATATATACTTACAATACCACCCAGCAGCCCTACTAACACTCTTTACACAAGAGAAATTAAAATATAGGTTCACAAAACTATTGTGAACTATTACCTTTCACTGTTTGATTCATAATTACTAAAATATTGGAAAGATGGGAAATAAATAAAATGTCTCTCCCTTGGTAAAAAGCAACTGTATTCACAGGGAAGGAAGCACTGCTGAGCAACAGGTGGAAACCACTGATGGATACAACAGGCACAAGAATATCCTGGGTGATACCTATTAAGAGAAGCCAGATCTCAAAACTATGAACTGTATGACTTCAGAAAAACCCAGGACCTCTCCAACACAACTGACTAATGGTTGTAGGAACTGACAACAAAGAGACACATGATGAGATATTTTCTTTGGGAAAATTTAATTCCTTCTCTGTCTTGATTACAGACATGGATCCCAAAATTTATGCATTAAAAAAATATAAAGTACTGTACCCTGTTGGGATAATGTTTTGTGCACTGTGTAATGATTGTCTCTGTATTATACAAACCCTGATTTCTGTTCTGGCAGAGATCTGATTACAGGCTGGATCTTGGTATTGTTAGGCATCACCTGTCTCAGTGCTTTTTAAACAGTTACTTCCTCACTTTCTGATTGGTTATAATAAAAAGCTGAAGGACTATAGCAAAGGCAGGAAAGGAAGTGTGAATTCTAGAACACAGTGAGGACCTTTAGGGGGAGAGAGACTTGGGAGGTCACCAGCTGGACACAGAGTGAGAAGCAGGCCAGGACTGAAGGGGTGGTAATAAAAGCTATGTGGTACAACTTAGGTTAGTATAAACGGGATAATTGAATTATGGACCAGTTGGGAACAAACCTATATATATAGGCCCTAGGCATTCATATATATATATATATATATATATATATATATATATATATATATATATAT
>CAJQZJ010033081.1:3852931-3914600 GCA_907164525.1 Lophiomys imhausi | reverse complement strand
TATATATATATATATATATATATATATATATATATATATATATATATGTCTCTGTGTCATTATTTGGGTGCTGTCACTCCCAAAATAATGTGGAAAATAGAGTAACAACACAGCATGTGTGAAAAGTTCAGAAAACAAGTTTGTGGTTTTGATTTTTTATTCCATCTTAACTTGGGATCTAGAATAGAACTCAGGTCACCAAGAATGCAATAGACAGTGTTGCCTACAGTGGTTATGAAGAATCTTAACAGCTTAGCCAAATGAGTAATTGGAAGAAGAGCAACTTGTAAGTAACCCTAAGGCAATAGTATTTACAAAATATAAAATGCCCAAACCAAAAATGGATGTCTTTCCAGTTTGTCTGTGTGGGAAATTTCATCAAGACCTTTGAACTTTTACAACTCTCTCTGCACCTTACTTAGAAACCTACATAAAAGCATTAAGATGGCTCAGTTAATTCATTAGCAGACCTAAACTTCCAGGTGCCAGTGATAACTCTGGTTGTCATTTTAACCTACAACATCACTTGAAATTAAATACTGGAAGACTAAATTCTGATGGTGTACTGTTAAGCATTCTAAATGTTAATTAATTGGTCCTGCTTGCTGTCTGTTACTTACATTGACTCTGATTGGTTAAATAAAATACCGAGGCCTGAGACTGGGCAAAGACAAAGAAAGGTGGGACTTCCTGAAATTAGAACAGGAAGCCTGCACTTTAGACAGAGAATTAATTCATTCCATCCAGGAGCAGCAGGAAAGAGGACACACACCATGGGTTAGAAAAAAGAACCACATTCCACATGGCCAGGAACATCAGCATATCGTGGAGAATGGCAGTCCAAGGGGATATATGTATATATGGGGTCATATTTGGGTAATAGACTTAAGAGCTAGCTTAGATGGGTCATGATTGCCCAACTCAGGCAAAAGCTTGTTAAAATCCATGTGGTGTCTGTGTGCTCTTTTATAATGACTGCTTAAAGATTAACAACTACCACATCAATTAAATATGATATAAATAAATACTGGGTAAATAATTTAATTCGCCATACTTTTTTCAATGTATGGTACCCAACGTGGGACTCAAATCCATGTTTACAGCCTGAGAAGGCCCAGGTGAAGCCGGTTTCCTAGCCAAAGAGCAGGGAACCAAACTCAAATGCATTTCAAAGGTGTGGCTACCTTAATAAAACCTGTTGCCATGCAGCAAAGGCAGAGAGCTAAGGCTTAGCTCTCTTATATACTAAAAAACTGGCAGCTTTCTAAACAGAACTTGAGAGTGGAATTAGCCACCTAGATTAAAAATGGAGGAATTCATAATGCCTCAATTCTTTTGGATTCCATTTGAGTTTGTTCCTCTTAGTATGCAATTGATTTTTACCCTGACAATTGTGGTTTTGTGTATCTTTTTTAAGAAAGATCTGACTAGGATAGGCTTGAAGAAAGAAAGAATTTATATATGGAATGCTAAATTGCCAACAATGATAATGAGAGAAGGAGGGAGGCCCTTCCCGATAGATAATGCAAAATTGATGGCAGCTGGAGCTAAGAACTCCCTGGATACTAGGTGCCTGTCAGGAGTTTCTGGTATTGGTCCACCAATGAAATACAGTTGCAACTAGATTTCAAGGAATAATGAACAAAACTTTAATTGCAGCATGAACTGGCATGGTTAGACATGCCAAGGCTTTTGGAATGCTGTTTCTTTGCTTGATTTTTGTTTAGATATCTTTGATTTTCCAATAGCAGGGGGGTAGAAAAGATATTTTTCTGGTTTGTCATTGCTAAAACATAAGAGATTTTTGAAGATTTTGGGCAGATTTCAAATTGTCTCTACAGTTCAAAGTTGCTCTCTGGGTTACAGAGTTACTAATATCTGGGATTTCAGTGAAATATTTTAGCAGGGTGGTACTGGCACACACCCTTAATCCCATCACACTAGAGGAAGAAGCAGACAGATCTGTGGATTCTAGACCAGCCTACTCTAAACAATGAAGGCAGGGTGGAAACCTGCTGATAAGATAAGGCTGCTTACTAAAGACAGTCTAGAATTCAAAAATGACACATTTTTTCCTTAATGTTAAGGTTAATAATGTCCTTACTGATCTAATAGATAAATGCCCATCATCTTAAATTTGCGTAAAGAGAAAGGGGTCACAAACCAGTCTCTTTAGTTGTGGGGCTCCCACTGGAGAACTGGTTTCAAGAGGTATTTTGCCCCTAAAAGAGTTACGTTAATTGCTGGGCATGATGGTGCATGCCTTTAATCCCAGCACTTGGGAAACAAAGACAGGTGGATCCCTGACCTTCAACAAGGCTAGCCTAGTCTACAAAGTGAGTCCAGGACAAGGATATAGAGAGAAATTCTGTCTCAGAAAAAAAAGGCAAGGAGAAAGAGAAAGAGATACATTCTGCTGATCAATGTAAGGACCCAGAGTTAGGCTGGGGAAGAACATGCAAAAGCATGCCTCCCATAGCCAACAGTTAAGAAAAGCTAACATAAAATAGTGCATCATGCTATTCTACACAAATCTCCTTAAGAATGGATCTTCCATGGCAGAACTGGAACTCAAACTAATATAAAATGGTTTAATTAATGTTATTGTTTAATAAGTGTAATTCAATTATTTAAGTTTATACCTTGATCTCAAAACTCGGGAGACAAGGAAAAAACAGGTTCCTTGTGTGTTTGAGGCCAATCTATATCTACAGAGCTCTACAGAGCAAATCATGACAGCACAAGTTACAAAAAGAAACCCTGTCTCAATAAGGATAGATATATCCACATGGAAATTAAATCTTCAAAGAAAGGAGAAAAGGAAAGAAGAAATATATAAATGCATACCTTTGTTCCCAAAACATGGGAGAAAAAGACAGAGTCAGATTGGTTCTTTTTGAGTTTGAGGCCAGCCAGCCTAATCTACAGAAAGCCAGAACAACATAGAATAAACCTGTTTTAATCAATTAATAAATTTATGTCAACTGTAAAGGAGATTTAAACTCCACACAGTCATATGCTGTATTTTCAATATAAAATAGATTATATATAGCATATATATGTAATAGTATTACATGCCATCCTTTCATATGGCATGAATGGAGACATACAAATGTTTTTCTTTTGTCCAAAAAAGCACAGAAGATGTTCCTTAATTGATTTGTGCATCCTGCACATCCTAGGCATTTTGGTAATTGCAGAACTATATGTTACTTGTGAGAAATTATATATTTTCAGAACAAGTGACCAGACACCAAAGAAGACAAGTAGCTCAAATAATTCAGCCTCACAGACTGCTTCAATAGCTGTTCCTCCAAAATCTGCATCCAGAACAACTTCAAACAGCTTGCTGAGATGGCCCAGCATCAAAGACTGTTCCAGACAGGACATCAATAAAGCCCTGAACTTTTCTACCAAAGTCCAGCTTCGAACTAAAACTGCTCAGGTCATAAAATTGTTGAGCACATAGAGACTGGACAACAAATGTTACAATTAACTTGATTAACCATTTTTTCCATTTTACTTGGGCCCCCAAACAGGTTTTCTGCATCCCAATTCAGCAGGAAGCATTTTAAGAGAGGGTCGTCCCATTCCCAAAAAGTGGGGTGGATGATTCTTTGGTCATTTGATGTCTTATAAATGTTGTTTAGGGGTAATGGTTACAGATTGTTATATGGTCTTGTTAAGCAAGGTATAGAAAGTTAGACTTGGGAGATCTCTTTTTCTTTTCTGTATCCTTTTTCTCTCCTATATAGGGAAAAAAGACTTGAAAAGAAAAAGAGGAGGAATATATGTATATAATATAGAAATGATAAGATACAAGGATAGATTATTGAATCTGCTCTGAAATTCAAAACTAATTTTATTCTCAAATACGGTTATCTTTAGATACATTGGTATAGAATATTGTATAGTGATACAAAAATAGGTTAAATTTGATTCATTGGTATAGAATTTTATACTTAGATACATTATTATGTATATTTCAACTCTTTTATGAGGTATTGTGCCTATGCAACTCATTTAAAAGTACATATTTAATTATGATCCTTTTATGGGTTGCTCTTGCAATATATTTAGGAGTCTGAGTAATATAGGTTGATTACTGGCCAGTCAAGCTTCTGGTCATGTCAAATACTAGTCTTAATTTATCACAAAATAGATTTAATATGTTAAACAGATAGTAAATGGTTAAAATATACAGTTTGCTTGTTCAAAGATAGATATATGTATGATAGATAGATTTATAAATAAAATAGTAGATGTCTTCAAAACCCACAGAGGCATAAGGAAATGGCATTTAAAGATGTTTTTGTTATTTTAAGAATTGTTTAAATTAAGACAGTTAGTTCCTGGCAGCTCCCATTTGACTTGGAAGAAAAGAATGAGCATCAAAAAGAAATCACCCATTAGGAGATAATTCCTCAAAAAGAAATCTCTCTTTTAGGACAGCAGTCTGTCTGCAGTTGAAGCAAGGAGTTTTTACATGCCAAGAGATAGGCTTGCCACTAATTCAACCATCTCACACTGGAGATTCTTCGATGCTTATCTTCTACTTGGAGTAGAATAGGGGGTGCTGTCAGGAGCTGATATGTCACGATATCAAAAAAAAATCTTAATTTAAGACCACATCTTTGAATGCCATATTCTGCAGATCTCTTGGGGTTTTTGAAGATGCCCTATCTATCTCTTGTATTTAGACAAGCAAATGTTGCTTGTCTCTTAACAACTTGATTACTGAGTAGCTTAGAGAATATCTGTGATAGACTGTCATAGTAGCTAACAAGGTGACATGCATGCATGACTAGGAGTTTGTTTTCTTAACTATCCTAAACAGTTTAAGATGGTTGGTATCAAGAAGCCAGAGCTTCACATTTCATTTTTAAGTATCTCTAGGTACGATACCATTAGGAAGCGTTACCTTTAATTTTGTATCAATATACAAAGATCTATTCAAAACTTGGTAGCAGGGAAGTCGACAGCCTAGCTCTGCCAAGACAGGGTAGGTTAGTCCTTCATAATCCCTGCTCTACAATAAATGTCTGTCAGAGAAACAGGACCAAAAGGCTGAAGACTGATGCTGGAATGTATGGAGAGAAAATGGGAACTGTCCAGGTAGTCACTGGTTTGTCATTTCTTAGTATTGGAAGCTACAGGCCCTGCTCTTCCTATATAATCAGATATATTTATCCTTCTCAGCTCTCTGAGGTGGTTGAAGAATAGACAGCTTGAGTGTCATAGCTAAATTTTGAGTTGTTTAGGAATCAAGAGGGCGTTCTAGATCTAAGAAGATGGTTATAATAGTGATGCAAGTTAGTATGAAAGCTAAGTCAGTTATAGAACTTTAAACTCATGGAGATGGTTAGAAGGTAGAAGGTTAAAGTCAGGGGCCAAATATGTATGAACTGGACATTGGGAAGGTATACTGGGCCATTTAACTCTCATAAATGTGGCATAGTTAATTCTGCTGTTTTGTATAGAATTTACTGTTATAAGAGAAAGAACCATTTGTTGGATTGAAAAGGGAAGCTGTTGGGGGGGAAGAGGGGAGAAAGGTGGGACAGGAAGGGGGAATAGGGAAGGGTTTGTAACTGAGATGTAACTTGAAGAAAAAAAAATAAAGTACTTATATAAAAAAAAATCTCCCATCAGGAGATAATTCCTCAAAAAGAAATCTCCCATCAGGAGATGATTCCTATTGGGCAAAAAATGCCCCTGCTCTCTCAACAGACTATATAAAGTCCAAAGATGGACCAGAGCTTAAATGCAGTTAAGCCGATGTCCTGATTCTGCAGAGACAGAATGGGAAAATCCTTATTTCCAGCTGCACAATTTAGTCTGTGAAAAATGCTCGGCCAGAAGGCTGAAGATGATGCTCCAATGATATCAAGAGATATTTGGGACTGTCTAGGCAACAATCTGTCATATTTCTTTTTGGAAGTGGCTCTTCTGTGCTTCCTACACACTCAAATAATAACTTTATCCCTTCTTATGTCTTTGATGGGGTTGAAGGCAAAATAGTTATAAAATTTCAATTGAACTTGAGTTGCTTAGGATTTAAAAGGATATTTTCAAGTATATATAAAATATTTAAGTTTATAAATATAGGATATGATAGAAATTATTCAGGTTCAGAACTTTATACACACCAAGATCGATGATTTTTTTCTTCTTCAAGATTGCCTGATAACAAATAGGCTAAACATTATGTGCATAACTTTTCTTGATTGTTTCATATTTGTTCTTATTGTTTTTACTATATGAGTTAAAAAATTTAGCCTTTTTATTAGACAAAAGGAGAGAATTGATGGTGTACTGCTAAGCATTCTAAATGTTAATTAATTAGTCCTGATTGCTGTCTGTTACTTACATTGACTCTGATTAGTTAAATAAAATGCTGAGGCCTGAGATTGGGCAAAGACAGAGAAAGGTGGGACGTCCTGAGATTAGAACAGGAAGCCTTCACTTTAGACAGAGAATTATTCATTCCAGCCAGGAGCAGCAAGAAAGAGGACTCACACCATGGGTTAGAAAAAAGAACCTCATTCCACATGCCCAGGAACATCAGCATATCGTGGAGAATGGCAGTCCAAGGGGACATATGTATATATGGGGTCATACTTGGGTAATAGACTTAAGAGCTAGCTTAGATGGGTCATGATTGCCCAACTCAGGCAAAGGCTTGTTAAAATCCATGTGGTGTCTGTGTGCTCTTTTATAATGGCTGCTTAAAGATTAACAACTACCAAATCAATTAAATATGATATAAATGCTGGGTAAATAATTTAATTAGTCAAATTTTTTTCAACAAAATTCTACAAATTTTACATGGTTAGGGTTCTCTAAACATGCTAAAACTCATGTTTATTCCTATTGATGAATATATAATATAAAAATCACTTCAGAACAGTATTCAAAGTAGAAATGTAGAAATGAAGACGCTGCACATACTGAGTTATTTTACTTTTAATCCAAACTTTTGTTGAGCAATTCAACGCTACTTCAAATATACTAAATGCATTGTAAAGAATAATCTATAGTCATTGTCATGAATTGTTTTAAGTATTTGTCATGATTTTGTAGCTTTGATAAGTTGCATGCAAAGAAATCAAATATGATTCAAAAAGCAAAATAAAACAGTTTCTATGCAATTGTGAATTGAATGGAAATATTTCATATTGGAGCCTAGATAAACATCGAGAGGTCCTAACTTTTTAAAGTATAAATGTTTAGAAGGTTATTCTAATTTCCAGATATAACTGCTAATACAAAAGTTTTTCTTGTTTAATGTCATGCCCTGAATTGGAAAAATATATTATAATGAGATGAGGAGTACATATAGCTGATTAAATTTCAAAGCCATGTATGTTGTTCACAGTTAACCAGGATTCATGCAAAGAGACTGATAATGAAGCTCCTCTCTAATTTCTTAGAATACAGCAGAAAATAATATTTAAGAAATCAAATGATCTTTATTTGCATTTACTTAACCAAATTTTAACTTTCCTCTGCAACATAAAGTTTTGTTTTGCAAATTCAGACTCACAGGTTAGAGTTTTTCTGTGAAGCAGCAATGTATTTATGGTGATTGCTAAACTTTTCTTGGTAGCCCATTCAACATTTGTACTATTTGTAGATCAGACCAAAGAGGAGTCAATTGCTATTTAGAGTATAAGCCTCCAATACCTGAAGAAAAGTTTAGATCTTATATCACACATACAAGATGATGATAAATTATCAGTAATGTATTGATTGTGGCCAGTGGCACCATATAAACAGAATTTTCCTCTTCTAAACACCCACCTAACAAGATTTGCATTCCTTCTTCTCTTTTGACATAAAAGTAATTGATGTCCCTGTCTCTAGACCTTGACAAGTGGAAATGCTGACTTTATGCAAAGTGACAGGTGATTGCTCCTTTATATTCAGCACCTCACACAGTAACTTGGCTTATATTAGAAATTCAATAAAAATTTATTGAACTGATGGGAAAGGGGAATGCATTCTATGTAAAAGGAGCAAAATTATTATTTTGAACACTGTGCTATGGTCAATTTTAAATAAAATAGGAATTTTATTTTATGAGAGAGTTGGGAATATTCTCACAAACTACATCTGTAAGGAAAAGATAATGCACATTTTCTCCAGGCAATTTACCAAGCATTTTACTGCCTTTAAAAAAATGATACGAAAGTAAGAATGGGGGTTGTCAGGAGAAGAAGTTCAGTATGTGTGGGAAGAGGTTGAGAGAAGATAATGGGATATGATTAAAGTATATTTTGTGTGTGTATGAAATTATGAGAAAATTAAAAGTTTAAAATTGATTTTTAAAAAGTATAGATGTTTTACTCCAACATTCTCATTTCTGGGTATCAATCCCAAGAAAAGTATTCTGTGAGTACATGAAGATTCATGTGCATTTCTAATAACAGTAACAAATAAATCCTAGTAGTCATCTTGCAATTCTATAATAACTAGTCAAATGAAATACAGTAAAATCACAATCTTTCTGGTTATTTTTTGATACTGTGTATCAGTTTTCTTCCTTTTTCTATATGAATTTCACATTATTTCAACAGCTGACTTCCTTTGGTATTGAACTAAGGAGACATAAACAAAATATTCTTTATATTTGTGACAAGATAATAAGAGAGCCACTCACAACCACAAGACAACTACCTTCTTCTTCTGGTTGGCCTGAAGGAATACTTTGTCTTTGTCAATATGTCAGCCTTAGTGATGAGTCTCCCACCTACTGGATGAAATGTATAAAGAAATTCAGCCAGGCATTACACGTTCTCTCTCTTATTGGAGGCTCCTAGTTCCATATTTTCTGGTGTGGGTACACAAACTATAGTAACTACAGAAATAGGAAAAGAAAAATGAGACCATTGCCAGGATAAGAGGGTGGAGATGGAATAGAGAAGGAAACAGCAGGGTACAAATAATCTGATCAGGAAAGCATTAAGATGGGGACTTTAAAGGGAGAAGGAAAGTAGTAAATATAGAAGAAGTTTGAAGGAGGGTAAAGGGGAATAGCAGAAGACAAGTGCTCCAAGAGAAGAATGGGGAAAGTGGGGGCTCTTTAGGGAATGTGGAAAGTTAGAATGCAAAAGGAGAAAGGTGGATTAAAAAACAATATTGATATCTGATAAAGCCACAAGGAATCATAATATTAACTATTTACTTTCAAAAAAGACCTATAATAAGCATAATTCTGTCTATAAATATACATATTTGTTTTAATAAAGTTGTCTTGTCTTGGCTGATGGTGCTTCCTCCAAGAGCCAATGACAACATAAAAACCTTAATATCAGCCACGCGGTAGTACTTGGGACGCAGAGGCAGGCGGATCTTTGTGAGTTCAAGGCCAGCCTGGTCTACAAAGTGAGTCCAGGACAGACAGGGCTGTTACACAGAGAAACCCTGTTTTGAAAAACCACCAAAAACCAAAACAAAAAACAAAACAAAACAAAAAACCCTTAATATCAAACATGAGAAGCCCACTTTTGAGCTGTTGGCTAGGACTGTCCAAAAGACTCCCAAAATATACAGTCTATTGCTATTGACTTTGCTTATCCCCTAGTAGAAGGTAAGTTCTTATTGCTGAAGACACTATGAAGCTGAGAAAAAGAACCCAAAACCCCTGAGCTGGAACTGAAATGAATCAGAGCCTCTCCCTGTAGACTAGCTTTCATGGTACCAAAAAGCACCATGTAAGCCCCTAAAGAAGGGAGATAACCTAGATAGTCCTATCTGGCTATGATGCCTATGAAATAGATCAACGACCGGCAAGGCATGATAACCCTAAAGGTGCAATAGTGACACACATACCTTGATAGTAAGCAAAAACTCTCTAATGGACTTAAAGACTTATTTAGCAAGAGAAAATCATTTCTGGTACTGGAAAACTAGCTAACAACTCAGGACTAGTGAAGTTGTGGTTATTGGAGAAGAATCTACAGCCTTGAATTCACTAAACCATCCCTAACAACAATTTATAAACATGTGTCTTTATACCCACATATAAGTGTAATATTCACCTCTCATCAAGAAAATTTCTCTTCAAAACAGAGACCACTAAAGAAAATCACAACTAATCAAAATGTAAACTTGGTGAGCCTAGTACCAATGTATACATCAAGGAACATTTTTAAAGAGGGACTAGAAATATTGTTAAGAGCCAGAAAGTTTGCTGTGAGGTTGTGTCTCCTATTAGCATAAGAAGCTACATCTGTATGTCTACTCAATGAACTGTGAAAGGGGGACACCAAAAAATATGCCAAACTAAATGGAGAAAACCCCAAAAGGCCTCAAACTAATACAAGAACTACAAGCTACTGAGGAAAGTTGGGAGCAAGAGAGGTGGTCCTCGCTAGGGAAGAGCACACCAATTTGTTGTCCAGTGCCAAACAGTCATCCCTGAAAGCGTATATACAAATGTCATTATATGGACTGAACAGGTTATATACATACACACATATACTTGCAATAACAATTGGCGAATAAAGAAAGCATGAACTTGGAGAATAGGAGGGTATGTGGGACAGTTTGGAAATAGGGAGGAAAAGGAAGAGATAAAGATTGTGATTATAATCTCAAGGAAGGAAGGGAGGAAGGAAGGAAGGGAGGGAGGAAGGAAGGATATAAGAAAGAAAGAAAGAAAGAAAGAAAGAAAGAAAGAGAGAAAGAAAGAGAGAAAGAAAGGAGGAAGGAAGAAACGAAGAAAGAAAGAAGGAAGGAAGGAAGAAGGAAGGAAGAAAAAGAGGAGATTGGAGAGGGAAGGAAGGAAGAAGAATAGAATGGAGGGAGGGGGAGGGAGGGAGGGAGGGAGGAAGATAAATATGGCCATCAAATTGCCCCGTCTCTTGATAGCATCTGATCTATCAAGGATAAGTCACTGCTTTATAACCCATAATTTCATCAATAGCATGAATTCAAATTGGTAAGAAGATACTTCCACCAACATTCCTTCCAAATGTGGTGCTTTCCGTACCAAGCTAGTCTCCCTGTGACTTTTCATGTGTTTATCTATGATGTTTTCTGTGTTGTCAGGGTAGCTGGTGATCATGATGATGATAATAGTAATGATGATATTGATAGTAGTTGTGACAGTGTTCCTGTGAAGTGATAGTGACAGATATAGGGAGTACCTACTTGATTTTCAAGAACTATTGGTTTCTGGACCTCTATGCAACAAAGAAAATACCATACATATTACAACGTCATGATGTGTCCCGTGATTCGTTCAGAAGAAGAGGCAAGATTGTGACATAGAAAGACTACCAGAAGACAGAAGTTACAGGCTCCAGGCATCCTGGTCTTATATTAGTAAACTATTATTAGTAGTTTACTTTGTTATTTGAGGCTCTCACTCAATTCCCCTGCAAAATGAAGTTTAGTAGATTAACTCCTAAAGTAATTTTACACTGTATAACTTTTTGTGGATCCTCTTTCAAGCTATTAAGTAAAGACCCATACTAGATCACATATAACTGGAATTCTTTGTCAGTTTTGTAACTATTTTCTCACACTGAAATATTTTCACCTGCAGAGAATGTTATTATGACTCAGGAAATAAAGGAAAATTGCAAGGCTTACAAAGAGCCTGAAACTTATACCTTTCCTAGGCCCCCTCTCTTTCATTCTATAAACAGCAACAATTGTTGGGAAGAGGTCACTCCAATTGGCCTAGGTGCTTGCAGTTATGCAGAGAACTCCCAGAAAACAGATTTCAGTGTTCTCCCTTGCTATGGTAGGTTGTTAATTAGTGTATCTACCTTTGAGTCATCCATAATCCTGTAACTCCTCACTCATTCTCGTGTAACTAGCATCAATAACTGGGCCACTTATCTAGACATAAGTGAAATTATTCCTTTGGTATGTTATCACTACACAACCTGAGGCATCTTTTTCATTACCCCCCAGAGAAAAGCTATACACTTCTCATTTTATAAACAAGGTGTTGAAAAAGGAACACATTTGTTCACGTATTACCTATAATGGCATTTGTTTTACTATTGCAAATCTGACTGGCTGCAGTTAAAACTGTACAACAGAGCCAAAAATATTTGTTACATGGTTCTTCACAGAAAAATCTTATTGACTATTGGTGTAAGGATATAAGAAAGATATTCTTTTATTTTTTAAAGCAATTTCCTTGTTTTTAATCTAGAGCTCAGAGGGTTCCCAATCATCCCTGCTTCACAGTTGGGAGTTTTCCTCGGAGTTTTTTGTTTGTTTGATTGTTTTGTTTTATGTGTGCAATAGTGTATTTATTTATTTATTTTTATAATTTATTTTTATTTCTTCAAGTTACATCTTAATCACAATCCCCTCCCTACTCCACCACCCAGTCCCACCCTCCCACCCTCTTCCCCCTCAACTGCCCATCCGCTACCCTTTTTTTTCTAGTTTAAGGTATATCTTTTTCCCCCCAACAGCTCCCACTTTCAGTCCAACAAATGGTTCTTTCTCTTATAACAAAAAATACAATACAAAACAACAGAAATAAATAGGCCACAATTATGAGAGTTATATGAATTAGCATACATTCCCAATGTCCAATCCATATGTATTTGGCACTTGACTTTAACATTCTACTATCTAACCATCTCCATGAGGTTAAAGTTCTATATCTAACTCAGCTTTCATACTAACTTGCCTCACAATTTTAAAAACATCTTCTTAGATCCAGAACACCCTCTTGATTCCTAAACAACTCAAAATTTAACTATGAGACTCTAGCTATCTATTCTTCAACCACCTCAGAGACCTGAGAGGGATAAATATATCTAATTATATAGGAAGTGCAGGGCCTGCAGCTTCCAAAACTAAGAAATGACATACCAGTGGCTGTTGAGAGAAGGTCTAATATTGTTTCTGATACATTGAATTCAATGCTGAGATCTGGTTACCGCCCTTCTGAGGCATTCTCTTGATTGGTTAATAAAAGTTGCTTATGGCCAATTAGCTGGGCAGAAAGAGTATAGGAAGGCGGGACTTCCTCAGATCAGCAGGAATTCTGCACACACAGGGACTCTCTGCCTTTCCACCGGGAGACACAGAAGGAGACAGACGACTCGAGAAGTCTGGAAGGTACTCACAGGCACATGTTGGTTTGGGGTTAACTTAGAGTAGCTAATTGAGAGTCTGCCAATCTAAGGGCTAAGTGTTAAAATATTAAAAGGTCTTGGTGTGTATAATTATTGGGGAAAAGACTGCAGCAGCTTATAGGCCCTCAGTCCAAGCAGTCCCGGGCTGTTGGATTCCCAGACTCCCCTTGAGCCCAGGCAAATCTCCCGCCAAGCCGCTGGTAATTTTACCGACCTAATATAACAACTTATATTAATTAACAGAGTTTAGGTTATAGGTGGTGTAGGCCACCCTTGGTCCTGGGGCTCTTTCTCCAGGATAAGTTAGGCAACTGGATAAGGCACTCAGGCTGAGTGGCCTGCTCCTCTGCCAAGCCACCGGCTACGCCGCCAGCCTAATATTACAGTTTATACTTGCTAATAACTACATTAATTAATTAATTTGCAGTTTTCAGGTGGCTGCCTGGACAGTTCCTGTTTTCTCTCCATACATTACAGCATCATTCTTCAGCCATTTGGCCCCATTTCTCTGACAGACATTGATTGTAGAGCAGGAATTATGAAGGACATACCTACCCTGTCTTGGCAGAGCTAGGCTGTTGACTTACCTGAAAAAAATGGGACACAGACATAGTATAGGAAAGATAAAGAAAAAAGGACAGATTATTGAATATGCCCTTATACCTTTGTATATTGATACAAAATTAATATTATATTTGGCTAAAATGGTATTGATCATTGTATATTAATACAAAATTAAGATTGTGTTGGACTACATCGGTACTGATCTTAGTATATTTATACAAAATTATGATTCTATTTAGCCACAATGGTATTGACCCTTGTACATTGATGCAAAATTAAGATTATATTGGGCTACATAGGTATTGATCTTTGTATATTGATACAAAATTAAGGGTAACCCTTCTTAAAAGTATTATACCTAGTTATTCTTAAAAATGAAATGTGAAGCTTTCGCCTTTTGCTACCAACCGTCATAAACAGTGTAGGATAATTAAGAAATGCAAACTAATAGTCATGCAAGCATGTCATTTTGTTAGTTACTATGACAGTCTATCACAGTTATTTTCTAAGCTAATCAGAAATCAAGTTGCTAAGAGACAAGCAACAGTTGCTTATCTAAATATAAGAGATATATAGGGCATCTTCAAAAACCTCAAGAGATCTGCAGAATATGGCATTCAATGATGTTTTCTTAAGGTTTTTTTGATATCAAGACATGTTAGCTCCTGACAGCACCCCCCATTCTACTCCAAGTAGAAGATGAGCATCGAAGAATCTCTAGTGTGAGATGGTTGAATTAGTGGCAAGCCTATCTCTTGGCAAGGAAAACCCCTTGCTTCAATGGTAGACAGAATGCTGTCCAAAAAGGACAAAACTTAGAAAGATATTCTTAAGTCCTATCCTTTTAGTAGGAAATGCATTTCACATGAAGTAGGTAATTTTATCAATTTTGCTTATTAGTATATTCTAAATTCATATGTAGCTAATATCAGCTAGATACTAAATAACTATTTAGAAACTAAATATGCAATAATGAAAGAATAAATGAGTTATAGCTTCTGAAGTCTAAAATACTCATACATCAATTTCCTGCCTGGCATGCCATGGTTTCTATATACTACTGAATTTACAATATTCCCAGATGGAAAGAAGTCTATATATAGTTTTCACCCTAGTGTTGTTTATAGCATAACCAATCATACACGTATCCAATTGCATTTCAGGCTTAGCCAACGGTGAATTCAAATTTAGATCAATATGATATCTGTTTCCATTCAGAAATATAGGCTAAAAAGAGTACACTCTCCTATTTCTGCAAAACATACTTCAGAAGATAATAGAACCAACTAGAATGGAAAAGATTCATGAACCACACATAAGACTTTTAGTTCTAAATCCATATCTTCACATTTCTTGTACTAAGGTTTGCTGATCTTGTCTTTGTTTTTATAGACTCATTGCTTCATCAGTGTGCTCAGGGGAAGAACTTGTGTTTACATAGCTTGCACTTTTTTATTTTCATATGTTATGAATGTCGACTTAAGAAAATTCATTCTGTTTTCTATTTATTTTTCACTTGATAAGCAAAAGTACATCGATCATGGTGTATGTAGAGGAATTTTTGTTTTGTTTGTTGTTCTTATTGTGTTTTGTTTTGTTTTTACTTCATTTTATCAGATATATGAGGGTGGTGAATAGGGGCTGAATAAGGATTCACAGAACTAGTTTACATTCTCTGCCCAAGGAGTGCACTATCCCATTGCTCTAGGCACTTACCTGGCTACTGTGTATCAAATCCTCATATTTAAATGTGGGTAATAAAATACACTTGATATTCTATTATAGGGCAATCAATAATATATCATGTTTAAAGAGGCAGAGAACCTTTCCCTGTATTTAGTCTGTGCAAAAACATGAAAATTATTATCACAACAACTACAATTCCATCAGGTAAATATTGTGTATTAATGTCATGTTACATAATGGCATATCTGATTCTGCTATATATATAAGAGCACTGATGGCAAAATAGAAGAAGAAAACATTTCCATATATTGTCTGAGTCTTTTTAATTTAAAGTTTAACTTTTAACTTTCATGTGGTCACCCATACCCAAACCATTTTTTTCATAATGAGTCTGATTTTTTTTCTTTCCTATAATGAAAGTCTACTGTGTGGATCACTGTATTCTTCTTCCTTCTCCTAATAATGCCAGGGAGATATTATATTCTTATCTCCCAAGGAGGTCTATAAGGGTCAACATTGCTGCAGGAACTTCAATAAGTGGATCCACTCATTCCCAGCCAGCAGATACTAAAACCACTAAAGTGTGTGTGTGAGGACATAACAAATAGGCAGTGATTGTTGCTATCATTAAAAGTATAGAGAATGTAATTTAATTTCATTAAAAGGAATGCTGTAAAACTGTATAGAATCTTATACAAAGGAGCATTGTCATTACCTACAAAACTCACCAACATTATCAAAAAACTATAAAAATTTTTACTTAAAAATTTAATTATGGGGGATCCAAGATGGCGGAGGCACGCACGGACACATTTTGAGCTTGGGGAAGACAGCCATAAAAATCACAGAGTTATTGGACACTGTACAAAAATCGGAGGGACTAGACCCGCCGGGGTCATGCCCAGCTCCCAAGGGACCGTTGGGAGTCCCTGGGCAAGGATCTCCCCCCACCTCTCTCAGACACAGAGGCCGCTGAATCCGGGAATCGGGAACTCCCATCAGTAGATGCCTGGTAAGATCAACTCTAGTACCCAACAGGCAGATTCAGACCCCACACAGGATCACTCACCAGCCTACTGGGCACCCCACACCTCACGCGGACCTTATAGCTATTTAGAAAACGTTGTAGACCCGGACCGCTATGAGTCTTAGCAACGGCAGCAGCAGGGCACACGGCGGGATGACTGTGGCAGCTACAGCAGCAGATTCAGACCCCAAACGGGATCACTCGCTAATCTACTGGGTCCCGCACACCCCACTCGAGCCCTTCACCTATCTAGAAAGGGTTGGGGACCCTTGTGAGCCATGGTGGCAGGCTACAGTGGCGACACGGGGGATGGGGCAGAGACACGCGAATGAAGTGAAGGATCTGGGCAGAAGCATGCACAGTGAAGTGGCAGGACGGGGAGCACACAGAGGCACGCACAGAGGCGGGGCTCGCTGCGGAGATGCGCAGAGGCTGAGGGCTCCAAAACATGGAAACCAGAAGCCAGGGGGACCATAGTTGTCTTCTGGAAAACCCAGATATATTATGCATGGAGTTGGGCCCTCTCAGACTACTTGAGAACAACCAGAGTCCACAGAATCTGTGCCTGGTCAAACAGGTCCATACCATGAGAACCACTACAGGCTGATCACTCAGTGTGCAACATAGAGAAGCCTGACCTGGGAGCAGTGAAGCAATCCCAGGCCATTCCTCATTATCTGAGAATAGGCAGCCCCAGCTAACAGTGCTTCAGGCTATTAGAAACACAGTGACCCTGAGATTCCCCCTGTAAGCAATGACAGATCACCAAGCAATTTGACTGCTACACCAAAGTGGCCCCTGTGGATCCAAGCACAGAAGACAACGAGAGCAGACAGCTAAACACATCAATATGGCCAAAGGTCCAAGAAAAAACAGAAATCAAGGAAATATGACTCCAACAACGCAAAAATATCCTAATTCATCCAATTCTGATGACCTCACAACAGCAGGAACACATGAAAATGATGACAATTCTACATTATGGAAAGTGATAGAGTCCCTTCAAGAAGAACTTAAATCTATGAAGGAATTCAAAAAAGCCACAGATTCACAAGTGAAAACAACGAATAACACCATTAAAGAGCTCCAAGCCAAGGTGATTCAACTTGAACAGGAAAAGGACAGGGCAATGAAAGATTTCCAGGCAAAGACAAGCAAACTGGAGCAGGAAATGTACAAAACAAATAAAACCATTCAAGACATGAAAATGGAAATGGAATCAATAAAGAAAATACAGTCAGAGTTAAAAGACGAAATGGAGGATCAAGGGAAGAGAACAGGAACTATGGATGTGAGTATCAAAAATAGGATGCAAGAGATGGAAGACAGGATCTCAGGCATGGAAGATTCAATGGAAGAAATCAGTACAACATCCAAAGAAAATGAGAAAGCTAAATATTCTCTCACCCACAATATCCGAGAAATCAAGGACTCAATGAAAGAGAATTATAAGAATTATAGGGATAGAGGAAAGAGAAGACTCCGGACTCCAAGGTCCAGGAAATATCTTCAACAAAATCATAGAAGAAAACTTCCCAAACCTGAAAAAAGAGATGTCAATAAAAATTCAAGAGGCTCACAGAACACCAAACAGATTAGATCAGAAAAGAAAATCCTCTTGCCACATAATAATTGAAACGCCAAATGTACAGAACAAAGAAAGAATATTAAAAGCTGTAAGAGAAAAAGGTCAAGTCACATACAATGGCAGACCCATCAGAATTACACCTGACTTCTCCTCAGAAACTTTAAAAGCTAGAAGAGGCCGGCCTGGACAGATGTCCTACAAGTCCTGAGAGAACAAAGGTGCCCAGCCAGACTACTATACCAAGCAAAACTCTCGATCAACAAGATGGAGAAAACAAAATATTCCATGACAAAATCCAATTTAAACATTATCTACCCACCAACCCAGCCCTACAGAAGATCCTAGAAGGAAAATTCCAACCCAGAGAAGAAAACTACACCCAAGAAAACAGAGGAAATAGAAAACTCCACAGCAACTAAACCAAAAGAGGCACAGGATGGTCACCTATACCAAATCATTGGGAAATAACAACCCCTGGTCACTAATATCCACCAACATCAATGGACTCAACTCCCCAGTAAAAAAACAAAGGCTTACAGATTAGATCCATAAGCAAGACCCGTCTTTTTGCTGCATACAAGAAACACATCTCATTATCAAAGATAGACACTGTCAGAGTAAAGGGCTGGGAAAAGGTTTTCCAAGCAAATTGACCCAGGAAGCAAGCTGGAGTAGCCATCCTAATATCAAAGAAAATAGACTCCCAAATGAAGTTAATAAAAAAAAAGACAGAGAAACGCATTATATACTCGTTAAAGGGAATATTCATCACAAGGACATCTCAATATTGAACATCTATGCCCCAAATACAAAGGCACCTTCATTTGTAAAAGAAACACTTCTAAAACTTAAATCGCATGCCAATCACAACAGATTACTAGTGGGAGATTTCAACACACCACTCACAACAATGGACAGATCATTAAGACTGAAGCCAAACAGAGAAATATTGAGTCCAACAGAGATCATGAACCAAATGGACCTAACAGATATCTACAGAATGTGTCACCCAAACAAAAAGGAATACATCTTCTTCTCAGCACCTCATGGAACCTTCTCCAAAATTGACCATATAGATGGACACAAAGATAGTCTCAACAGATACAAGAAAATTGAATTAACCCTTTGTATCTTATCAGACAACCATGGAATAAAGCTGGTCTTCAACAGCAAAAGAATCAACAAAAAGCCTACACACACATTGAAATTGAACAACGGTTTACTGGATGACTGCTGGGTCAGGGAAGAAATAAAGAAGGAAATCAAAGACTTCTTAAAATCCAACGACAATGAAGGCACAACATACCCAAACCTAAGGGATACAATGAAAGCTGTGCTACGAGGAAAGTTCATAGCACTAAGTGCCTTCAAATAGAAAATTGTGACAGCTCATATTAGCAAATTAAGAGCTAAACTGGGTAAATGGGAAAAACAAAAGAAGCAAACACTCCCAAGAGGAGAAGAAGGCAGGAAATAATCAAACTTAGGGCTGAAACCAACAACTGAGAAACACAAAGAACTGCAAAAAGAATCAATGAAACCAAGAGTTGGTTCTTCAAGAAAATCAACAAAATAGACAGACCCTTAGCCAAATTAACTAAAAGGCAGAAGGAAAGAACCCAAATCAACAAAATAAGAAATGAAAAGGGAAAAATAACAACAGACATTGAGGAGATCCAGGGAATATTTGGATCCTACTTTAACAATCTATATTCCACCAAATTTGAAAACCTAAGTGAAATGGACAATTTCCTCAATAGATTCCACCTACCAAAACTAAATCAAGATCAGATTAACAGATTAAAACAGTCCAATAACCCCTAAGGAAATAAACTGTCATTACAAATCTCCCAACCACAAAAAGACCCAGGACAGATGGCTTTAGCACAGAATTCTACCGGTCCTTCAAAGAGGAGCTAACACCAATACTCTTCAAAATCTTCCACCAAGTAGAATCAGAAAGAACACTGCCAAACTCATTCTATAAGGCCACAGTCACCCTGATTCCTAAACCATGCAAAGACCTAACAAAGAAAGAGAACTTCAGACCAATCTCCCTCATGAACATAGATGCAAAAATACTTAATAAAATACTAGCAAACCGAATTCAAGAACACATCAAAAGTATCATACATCATGATCAAGTAGGCTTCATCCCAGGAATGCAGGGATGGTTCAACATACGAAAGTCTATCAACGGAATTCACCATATAGACAAGATGAAAGAAAAAAAAATCACATGATAATCTCGCTAGATGCAGAAAAGCATTTGACCAAACCCAACACCCCTTCAAGATAAAAGTTCTGGAGAGAAAGGGCATACAAAGACCGTACTTAGAAAAAATAAAGGCAATAAACAGCAAGCCAATGGCCAGCATCAACTTAAATGGAGAGAAACTTGAAACATTTCCTCTAAATTCAGGGACAAGACAATGATGTCCATTTTCACCATATCTCTTCAATATAGTACTTGAAGTTCTTGCTAGAGCAATAAGGCAACTAAAAGAGATCAAGGGGATACAAATTGGAAATGAAGAAGTCAAATTATCCCTATTTGCAGACGATATGATAGTATACATATCCCCCAAAAATTCCACTAGAGAACTCTTACAGCTGAAAAACAACTTCAGCAAGGTGCCTGGATACAAAATTAGCTTAAAAAAAATCAGAGCCCATCTATATACAACAAACAAATGGACTGAGAAAGAAATAAGGGAAACAACCCAATTCACATTAGCCACAAACAATATAAAATACCTGGTAGTAACTCTAACCAAGCAAGTAAACGACCTGTACAACAAGAACTTCAAGCCCCTGAAGAAAGAAATGGAAGAGTCCTTTAGAAGATGGAAAGACCTCCCATGCTCATGGATAGGTAGGATCAACATAATAAAAATGGCCATCCTACCAAAAGCAGTATATAGATTCAATGCAATTGCTATCAAAATACCAACACAATTCTTTATAGACCTGAAAAGAGCTATTCTCAATCTCATATGGAACAACAAAAAACCCAGAATAGCTAAATCAATCCTGTACAATAGAAAAAAATCTGGAGGTATCACCATCCCAGATTTCAAGCTGTACTACAGAGCAATTATAGTAAAAACAGCATGGTATTGGTATAGAAACAGACCAGTAGATCAATGGAATCGAATTGAAAACCCAGAAATGGACCTACACACCTATGACCACCTAATTTTTGACAGAGAAGCTAAAACCGCACAATAGAAGAAGGACAGCATCTTCAACAAATGGTGCTGGTCCAACTGGATGTCAACTTGCAAAAGAATGAAATTAGACCCATACTTATCACCTTGTACAAAACTTAAATCCAAGTGGATCAAAGACCTTTACATAAGGCTGGTCATACTAAATCTACTAGAAGAAAAAGTTGGAAAAACCCTTGAACTCATTGGCACAGGTGACAACTTCCTGAATAGAACACCAACAGCTCAGGACCTGAGACCAACAATCAATAAATGGGATCTCATGAAACTGAAAAGCTTTTGTAAGGCAAAAGAGACTGTCATTCATATAAAACGGCAGCCTACAGACTGGGAGAAAATCTTCACCAACCCCAATTCTGACAGAGGGCTAATATCCAAAATCTACAAAGAGCTCAAGAAATTAAATGCCAAGAAACAAAATAATCCAATCCAAAAATGGGGGACAGAGGTAAATAGAGAATTCAAAACGGACGAATCCCTAATGGCCGAGAGACATCCTTTATCATCAGAGAAATTCAACTCAAGACGACTCTGAGATTCCATCTCACACCTGTCAGAATGGCTAAGATCAAGAGCTCAAATGACAGCACATGCTGGTGAGGGTGTGGAGAAAGGGGAACCCTACTCCATTGCTGGTGGGAGTGCAGGCTTGTGCAACCACTATGGAGGTCAGTATGGCGATATCTTAAATATCATGGAATAGCGTTGCCTCACAACCCAGCCATACCACTTCTGGGTATACATCCAAATGACTCCTCACGGAATCATAGGGAAGTCTCCTCATCTATGTTCATAGCAGCCTTATTTGTAATAGCTAGAAACTGGAAACAACCCTGATGTCCCTCAACTGAAGAATGGATTAAAACACTTTGGTACATCTATACAATGGAATATTACTCAGCTATCAGAATCAATGAAATTATGCAATTTGCAGCCAAATGGATGGAACTAGAGAAGCTCATCCTGAGTGAGCTAACCCAGACTCAGAAGGATGCATATGGAATCTATTCACTTATAGTAGGATTTTAGCATATAGGATATATTACAGGATATCTGTATTACAACCAACACACCAAAGGGAACATGAACATAGACTATTTTTTTCCTTTTTCTTTTTCCTTTTTTCTTTCTTTTGTTGTTGTTTTTTGTTTGTTTTTGTGGGTTTGTGTGTTTGTTGGTCTGTTTTTTAGTTTTCTCTTCCTAGCAAGGAGACACCTTTCATTGGTGCTACTGCCTTGTAGGCCCCCAGTGTAAGAAGAGGCTCTTGGCCTTCATATGACTTCTCAACTGGGGCTAGGGACTGTTATGTAGGGACATTCCACTCCAGAGGAGCAAGAGGAATTGATTAGAGGGTAGAGGTTGGGAGGGCAGGGCTGGGAAGGGGGGAAAGAGCACAATATGATGGAGATGTAACCTGAAGCAGCAAATAAATAAATTTATTAATTTAAATAAAAGCAGGTAACAGGTTTAAAACACTGTAAATAAATTAAAAGTTACAGCCATTCAACCTGGTTTTATAAACCTCCAAGAGTCAAAAAAACTTAGAGCTAAGGTAATATGCATGAAATGCATGGTGTTAACCCATGCCTTCAACTTCAGCAGAGGCAGGAGGAGTACTATAGAGTCAGTAGTCTTATAAATTCTAGAGTTACAAGGAAAAGGGTGGTGAGGGTGTGCACCCTTAATCCCATCATTCAAGAAGAATACAACCTTAATCCCAACACACTAGAGACAGAAACAGGCAGATCTCAGAGCTCAAGGTCAGCCTGATACAAAACAAGCTGTAAATGGAGAAAAAATTCGATCCAGGGGTGGTGGAGCACATCTTTAATCTCTTCAGATGGGAAACACAGGTCTTTGATGGCAATACTTAGAATGCAGAGACAGACACATAGAATTTGGAAGGATTTAAGTTTAAAAGCTACTTACAAAAGGCCTGCTCAATACAAACAAATTGTCCTTTGGCATCTCAAAATACATACACTAAAGGTTTGTTTAGCTACAAAATAACAAAATAATCTCTTCTTTAATCCAGATTGAAAGATAATACTTTATATATTGTCAAAAAACCAAATTTGCTTCAGGAGAAATATTACCTGACCCCCCCCCCCAAAAAAAAAAGGTAATTGTCCCAGAGTTAGGATTAGGGCAGGGATCTGTTCTTATCTTTCCAGGAGATTTAAAGAATCCAGGGACAACTGGACAACGGAAACCTTAGCAGAAAACAAATCAGACACCAAAGAAGAGGAGTGGCCCAGATGATCCAGCCTTGCAGACTTCCTCAATAGCTGTTTCCGTCAAAAGTCTACAACCACAACAACTCAAAATTGCTAAGATCATTCAGCTCCACAGACTACCCCAGCTAGAACTTCATTCAGTAAAGCCCTGAAGATCAGCTTCTGTCTACAAACTTCTTAGGACATCTAAACAGATGAGCACAAAAGGACAGAATATCAAATGATTCTATTAACATTTTTAACCATTTTTCCATTCTTATTTGGGCCCCAAACAGGTTTACTACGTCCCAAATCAGCAGGAAGTCATTTTAAGAGAGCGACGTCCCATGCCCAGAAGGTGGGGAGGGTGTCCCCCCTTTTTTTGGTTAGTTGATGGATAGCAGAAAATTTTGTTATTTAGGGGAAGAGACTACAAGCTGTTAAATGGTCTTGTTAAATGGGTTTTGGAGGTTAGTCTCAGGGACTCCTGTCTTTTTCTTTTCTGTATCCTTCTTTCTCTCCTATGTAGGAGTGAACAGACTTGAGAAAAAGTGGAACATAGACATGGTATAGGAAAGATCAAGAAAAAAGGACAGATTATTGATTATGCCCTTATACCTTTGTACATTGTTGCAAAATTAATATTGTATTTGGCTAAAGTGGAATTGATCATTGTATATTAATACAAAATTAAGATTCTATTGGACTACATTGGTATTGATCTCTGTATATTGATACAAAATTAAGATTATATTTGGCCACAATGGTATTGACCCTTGTATATTGATGCAAAATTAAGACTGTATTGGGCTACATAGGTATTGATCTTTGTATAGTGATACAAAATTAAGAGTACATTTGGCCACATTGTTATTGATCTTTGTATATTGATACAAAATTAAGGGTAACGCTTCTTAAAGGTATTGTATCTAGTTATGCTTAAAAAAGAAATGTGAAGCTTTGGTCTCTTGATACCAACTGTCTTAAATTGTTTAGGATAATTAAGAAATGCAAACTCATAGTCATGCATGTGTGTCATTTTGTTAGCTACTATGACAGTCTATCACAGATATTCTCTAAGCTATTCAGAAATCAAGTTGTTAAGAGACAAGCAGAACTTGCTTATCTAAATACAAGAGATAGATAGGGCATCTTCAAAAACCATAAGAGATCTACAGAATATTGCATTCAAAGATGTCTTCTTAAATTAAGATTTTTTTGGTATCGAACCATGTCAGCTCCTGACAGCACCCCCTATTCTACTCCAAGTAGAAGATGAGCATCGAAGAATCTCCAGTGGGAGATGTTTGAATTAGTGGCAAGCCTATCTCTTGGCAAGAAAAACCCCTTGCTTCAAATGTAGAAATAATGCTGTACAAAAAGGACAAAACTTGGAAGCAGGTAAGTCGACAGCCTAGCTCTGCCAAGACAGGGTAGATAAGTCCTTCATAATTCGTGCTCTACAATCAATGTCTGTCAGAGAAATGGGACCAAACGGCTGAAGATTGATGCTGTAAGGTATTTAGAGAAAATGGGATCTGTCCAGGCAGCCACTGATATGTCATTTCTTAGTTATGGAAGATGCAGGCCCAGCACTTCCTATATAATCAGATATATTTATCCCTCTCAGGCCTCTGTGGCGGTTGAAGAATAGATAGAGTCTCATAGTTAACTTTTGAGTTGTTTAGGAATCAAGAGTGTGTTCTGGATCTAAGAAGATGTTTTTAAAATTGTGATGCAAGTTAGTATGAAAGCTGGGTCAGATATAGAACTTTAAACTCATGGAGATGGTTAGATAGTAGAATGTTAAAGTCAGGGGCCAAATACGTTTGGACTGGACATTGGGAATGTATGCTAAAACATACAACTCTCATAATTGTGGCCTAATTATTTCTGTTGTTTTGTATTGTATTTACTGTTATAAGAGAAAGAACCATTTGTTAGACGGAAAGGGGGAGCTGTTGGGGGAAGAGAGTGGAAGGGTGGGACAGGAAGGGGGTGTAGGGAAGGGATTGTGAATGAGATGTAACTTGAAGAAATAATAAATTATAAAAAAATTTAATTATGGATCTGTATATAACTATATTGGTCAACAACTATTGTCTCAGTACTGGTCTTGGTCAGGAATTCAAGGCTAGGCTGGATTATATGGTGAGTTTTTGTTCAGATTGGGTTACATGCAACTTGATCTCACAAGGCAGAAACAAAACCTGCACAAAAAAAGACAAAATACCACAATAAAAGGTAATTCCAAAATGGTGTAAGAATGAACTAAATGCAGTAGAAAACAGAGAATTGAGCAGCATGCACTTTAAGGAACCTACCTTGCTTTCTCTATGTCCATTCCGCATTTAATCCAGATTCCAGTCTGGTTGCCAGCAACATTCATACAGTTTGTATAATTTTTTTTTTTTTTAGTGGGATTTAGTGTTTTGTTTGTTTTGCTGTTGTTATTGTTTCAAGACACTTCTCGCTAGGTTGTCTAGATTGGTCTTAAACTTACAAATGCCAGTGTTCTTACCATCTTATCCTTCCAAGCAGCTGAGACTACTGTAATGCCTAACTGTATTGATGCTTTAAAGACTTATTTAATTTTCATTTTTATGTGTATGTGTCAATGTATCTGCATGTGTGTATTGCAACGAGTGTGTATCTGGTGCCAATGGAGGTGAGAAAACTTCGTCAGATCCTCTGGAACTGGAGTTACAGGAATTTATAAGCTACCATATGGATGCATGAAGCTGAACCTGTATCTTCTGAAAGAATAGTAAGGGTTCCTAGCTGCTAAACTACTTCATCTGTCTTTATGGTTTAACATCTTTAAGTAGCCTTGTAACTAGGTGAAAGACATTTGATAATATTCCCAGTGACTTGAGTTTACTAGAGGAAACGAGCCATTGTGTTTACATTTTTAAACTCCTCTGTAAAATAAGGACATCTACTCAGTACTCTCTTCTGATCATAAGTGATGACATTCTTCCTGAAGCATTCTGCATTTCCAAAACTGTTTAGATGAATTACAGTAGAGGACAATTCAGAATAAAAAATACATTGTATATCAAAAATAACCTTAATATATAGAAAAATGATAAATAATTTAGGGTTTGTAAAAAAGCATCTAATCCATATGGAATTTTACAGGTACCTAGAATTGATCTTAACTTTTGGAAAAAGCTCAAAACTTTATTTTTCCACATCCTTCTTCCTACTGTAGAGAAACATTAATGGTGATTAGGATAAAGACCAGTACACTAGAGTTGGTATGGCATAGTGAGTAAGAGCACTTGCCTCACAAGCATGAAGGCATGACTTCAACACAAGCCATTGTGCTCTAAATCAATAAATGAATGAATGAATGAATGAATAAATAAATAAATGAATAAATAAATAAATAAGCTGAATGGCATTGATATTAAAAGCCAGGGTTGGCTATATGCTCTGTTATCCCCAGCTCTGAGGCTCACTAGTCACCAGCTTAGCTCCAGATCCAGTGAGAAACATTGTCTCAAGGTTATAAGGTGGAAAGTGATAGAGCAGGACATGTAATACCCTCCTCTAGCCTCCAAACACATGTACACAGATGGGACAAACCTGCACATGTATCACCACACACACAGACATACACACATCTATCCATGTACACATGTAAGCATTTACACACATTTACACACTCATATATTCACACATATACACATTAGCATGCACACATGCACATACACAACAAGATAACAAAAGCTCATTTTATCATTTAAATCATTATTTAACAGGTTAATCATTATTACTTTTATTAATTAAAAATAATTAAAATTAATTATTATTATAGGTAGCTTCTTCACAGGGATTTGTCCTCATTGGTTAGGATATTCTTTTTCTTTTTTCTCAGATTTATTTTGTAGCTAGGATATACTGTGCTCAGAACAGGATATATCTTCTGAAGGAACTTTGAATTAAAAAAGACTTGAAACTTAAAAAAGAGACAGATCATATTCCATAGAATGCTCATATTATTGTCTCTCAGAGGGCTGAAATCCAGAGGACTGAGCTGTTTTGAGCCACCAAAGAAAATAGAATCAGTGTTGAATGCTGATCTTACAGACAACTCATCAGCTAGCTGCCTAGCACTGCTAAACATTTCCACCATTATTGCTAAGAATTCTATGGCTTTTGTTTCTCTCTAAATATCTTCCTACATACTTACTACAAGGGACACAGCCAAGTCAGGACCAATAAAGCACTGGAACTAGAAGGTGAACAGCTCTTACACTCTCCACAATAGACATGACTGCCACATTATGTTTCTAAAGGAATTGGGTCACACGGCTGTGGCAGACTGGGAGTCAGAACTTGTACTTTGAACTATAAAACTAAAATCCCAGAGGAAAGTGGTGATTCTGCTTGTGGCAGGAGTAATGCCTAAGCAAAATTTTCTTCCCCACTTGGGTCCTCCACCCTCCTATTTAATTGAAACATCTGGCTTGTTAGGTGAGGCTGAATCATATTATGGAGTGTATCATGGTTACTTTTCTGTTATCATGACAAAACACCATTACCAAGGCAACTTATAGAAGAAAGTGTTTAATTTTGGGCTTGCTTTTAGTTTCAGATGGTTAGAAATATGGCCAAGCCTAGCTGATATATAAAATTGCCCACCACAACTATTTAGGCTATTTATATCAGCCACACCAAAGATTCTAATGCACCAGATGTTCTCTATACTAAAGATAAAAATAGAACTTCTGCATTTTTTATATCTAACAAAATTGGACACCTTTATCAGGTTTCCTGTCAAAATATGTATTTAGTAACAATTATTTAATTTTGTCTGTGTGTGTTTATATAATTTTGTGGGGCCTTAGAGGAACCCCTAATTGAGACCCCCCCCAAAGAATCCTGAGGCCCCAAAGAAGCTTAATCTATGGGCCTGACCAACTCCATGGCAGGCTTCAGTTTCTTGTTGGAATTAACCAGGCCTAATTCCATATTTCTCAGAAGTGAGCTGAGCAGTTACTGGAGAAGCTACAGACAATAGACAGCCAAGCAGAAATGGCCTGACCATCTGGCTTGGGAAAGATAAGGTTGCTCAAGGTTGCTTGACTGCTGATATGAATACCCCTCTTGTCTTATGATTAACTCATGAATGCTGGCTAAAGATTCCCCATGCTTTTGCTTGTGCCTGTATATTTTTGGTTTAAATGCACCAATTAAATTAAAGATTACCTAGTCCTTGCTGGAATTCCCCTAAATGCCTTTAAAAGGCCTATGTGCCTTTGTTTGGGACTGCCATTTTACCTAAATAGTGATCCCTCCATGCTGGATTTCTGAACAATAAATACTCTTTGCTGTTTGCATACTATTTGCATACATCTGGGGTGTTTTCTTCAGCAAGTTCTAGACCCTAAAAATATGTGCACCTGTGTGCAACTGTACACAAGAGTGTTTATATGTATATACTCTATCACTCTTCACTTATTCTTTTGAGACACACTTTCATTGAAACAGTCACTGATCTTTGCATAGACTGCCTTGCCAAAAATCCTCAGAGAACCTCTTTTCTCCACCCCTAACCCCATCACTGGGTTTAACGGAGCTGGTGGCCATACCTGGATTGTTATGTGGTTGCTGGGAAATCAAAATTAGGTTCTCATGCTTACTTTCCAATCTACCTTTCCACCCTCTAAATAAAATATTTTAACATTTATTCATATCTTTGGAGGAGGCAGCAAAGGAAAGCTATGTTCAGAGTACCCAACAATAATTTTAAATATGATTTCAGAACCTTTTCTTTTTTTCTTTCATCTCAAAGGATCACAGAACTACTCAGTGACAGGCATCTGGCTTCAAAGTTCAACATCCTCAGAAATTCTTAGAAAGAGCTCTCATTACCCGCCACCCTCAACACATACAGTTTTCTTTGTATTTGTGTACTTTTCCCAAATGCAATCTTTGCTCTTGCAGCTCTATTCTATGTAACTTGATATTCTGCTTTTAATAGTCCCATGCTTCATCTCTTCCTCCTTTAGCAGGGCAAGGATAGGTAAGGCCTGAGAGCTCAGCTGGAATGGAAAAGGAAAATGGGGAAGGCAGGAAAGGCAGGTGAATAAATTCTAACAGTCATATTTTAACAATTTGTAAAAATCCTCCTCATATCAATTTTTTTAAAACCCGGGATTCATTGCCTTCATCATTTTTGACATTATTGTGTTTGAAGTACATGAGTTTTTCTTCAAGGATATGCCTTTCATATTGCGTAGAAACCCACCTGCCCCTCCATCCACCATCCACCATTTACTTCCCATCCTGCTTCACATAGCAGTTTGAATATAGACTTTCACTTAACATCTAGTTTGAATATCACTCTCAGAAACTCTTGCCAGAACCCCCAAGCCACATTCCTTCACACTCATACAACAAATGGTGCTTTCAATATTATGTTGAGAGGGCATCATTATGTCTTTCCAAACAGACAAAAGCCATGCAAGGACTGGAACTTTATTTTACATATTTGGATATCTATGATTTTATTACAAAGAGTTTTGCTGGTGAATGACAGAGATGTACTTTTAATTTAGGCAAAAAGAAATGCTGCTGGTTCTATAGCTGAAAAGACTCGAGTTCCATGACCTCAGAGCAGGAACAACATAGGAAAATGGCTCCTCATCTCAACATCCTTAGATTAAGCTCCTTTATGGCACAAACTTGTCTACAAACTTAGCATTACATAAAACGTTATGAACAGCTCATGCTCTATCATATGCTATCACTGTGGGCTCGGGAGGCATATGTGGCCATTACCATTACCCCACTGGGACAAAGAAGTTGGAGACAGGACTGTATAAGAAGAAATAGTGCTGACAGGAAAGAAAAGAAAATACAAAGCAACAGAGCAGACAATATGACAACCAGGGCAACTGTAGTGTCATACTCTGGAATTTAGAGTCGTATTTACTAACAAATAATATTCAACAAATACATGTTGTCATAAGACAAAGTTTTTGTCCTATATACATGCCAATATTCATAGATATTTTCTAATAATGCTGCCAGAATCTATCAAGATATTGTCTAACATATTGTATTTAAATAAAATTAGACACACTAATTAACTCAGATTTCATAATATTAAATCCTGATACCATATCAACCAATTTCATGAATCCAAGATATTTCCAATCCATGGTTTTGGATGTACAATAATAACACCACTTTATAACTAATGTAAACACCATAAAAATGGGCTATGTTGGGTGGCTCATATCTGTTATCTCTGTGCTGGGAAGGTAAAGGCAGATGTATTGCTACAAGTTCAAGATCAGCCTGAGCTTCTTAGTGAACTCCATGCTAGACAACCTTTCCCAAAAACAAAACTAAAATAGAGAAGAAAATAAATCATGTGAATAATCAAGAAGCTTTTCCAATGTTTAGACACACAAATAAACATGCAATCCCACATTAATGTGCATGTTTATATAAATGAGTATACATAAGTATATAGAAATATTAAAATGTCACTTCTATATTAGAGCTATAAACTTAATATATAGTAATAAAACTGTAAACTCAACAAACCTTGTTTTGCAAGCTTCTATAGTAAAAGTATTCTTTTACTTTGTTCTGTATAATTAACAGAAATGATTTATCAGATGAAATTGTAAAGTTCTAGAGTACCCAGAGTCAACAATAACTATGCACCATTTTTTCTCAATTATGAGAAACTGCTAAAATGAAGACAAAGAAGACAAAATAGAGAGCAGAGTACAGTTACATAGTCCTGTTTCTACATGCCATGGCTTCCATATTGAAAGATATCTTTAACCATTAAATTACAAAACATTTTAAATTACAATTTTATTTTTTAAAAACAGCAATTAAGGGGGTTGGAGATATGGCTCAGGACATATGAACATTAACTGAGCCAGGCGTGGGGGTGCACGCCTTTAATCCTAACACTAGGGAGGCAGAGGCAGGTGGATCTCTATGAGTTTAAGGCTAGTCTGGTCTATAAAGTGAGTCCAAGACAGCCAAGGATACACAGAGAAACCTTGTCTCGAAAACCCAAGAAAAAGAAAAAGAAAAAGGAAAAAAGAACACTAACTGCTCTTTCAGAGAACTTGACTTTAATTGCCAGCACCCAAATGGCAGATCACAACTGTCAGTTCCAGAGAATGTGACAGACACATATGCAGGCAAAACACCAATGCACATGATAGATAGATAGATAGATAGATAGATAGATAGATAGATAGATATAAAATAAATAAATAAATAGGAAAGCAGTTAAAATAATCCATTTCTTTCACTTTGCTTATATAAAAGAGGTCATTACCCTAAAAATGTCCACTCATTTTTAACAAAAGCCTGAGTGACACATGAATGGTATTCCTTCAGTCATGCTTCCTGGCTCTTCATTCTTCTCTCTATTCCTCTTATCCTCATATTTATTCTCAGATAAATCAGAAACCCAGAAACTGTACAGAACAGATATTTTGTCTGAACTTGTCAAAAATAAGCAAGAGACAGCTATATACAAATAAAGTCATTACCAAATCCATAGGAGCCAAATGAGCTTCTCAAGCTGTTAATTAATTTCATTTCTAGTATTTCAGTCACCATGTTCTTGTAAGTGGACACCTACAAGAAGAAAAGTAATGTAGCTACATGTAGCTATTAGGTTACTATAAATATAGATATATTACACAGATACCAAACTTTTCTTGGATAACATTTGTATTTTCAATCAGCTACTGGTTCCCTTTCCAATAAAGTTCAGTATTTGTGACAGCCTTTCTGTCAGAAATGAGAAAGATTCATGCTGTGAGCATTTCAAATGTTCAGAAATACAAACTGTGATTCAAATGATTTATAGGGTCATCACCCAGGAAAAAGCCAAGTACCCAGATTTTTCAAGCAGCCAAACACAGGAAAAATATGAGGGGAAGAATATGGGTGGGTGTGGGTGTTTTGAGAAGTTGCTTACAGAGTAGATAGTGAAACAAAGCAGTAATAAATAGCAAAAGTATAAATTAAAAATGTGGAAAAGGAGGGTTAGTTCCCATGTCTTGAGGTTTATCATCTACTCTTCCTTGAATACTGCAGATGCTCAGCATTAATTTGTTCAAATTAATCTACTTGGGTAAACTTGGGCACCATGTGAATTAAACTATCCATAAATAAGGACTTTTATAAAAGGACAAGTTTATTTTTTCTATTCTTAATAATGCTACTAACATTTCTTTGGTACTTACTACCAGTCAGTGGTCTAGATTCTTAATAATACACAGTTGTTCCAATGTGTGTTTGATTTGAGTGTTTTGAAATATACCACATGTAGTTACAAATATGATCAGAATTTGCAAATTAAGCATAAGTAGAAGGTCCTGAGAAACCCTCAGCTGCAGTTACCTCCTCTGGAAAGTTCTTTTCCACTGTTTTCCCTATCTTCTTACCTGTCTTTCATCACATCCTGGCTTATAATGTCAAATTCTCAGTCTCTCTCAACTACTTTAATCATAAATATATTGATGCTGCATCTCATTTTTCTTGCAGGACTTTCCCTGTGCACTGTTTGTCCAGATGAACATATTTATTATTCATTTATCCATTCCTGGTCTTGCTTCTCCTTGGACAGCCATTCTGTGAAGGCATCATATAAATTTTAAATGAATAAATAAGAGAGTCTGATACAACAGACACAGAAACATAAGAGGCTCAATGATTCCAAAATTATGCTTAATGGACTCCTGGCCACAGCTACCAAATCCCAGCAATACTGTCTGTTTCCTTTTACATTCTTTGCCAACCATGTCCCAGTAAAGTTCCAAAGCAATGGAAAAGTAATGATTAATGAAGCAAAGAGAGAAATTGGGCTTACACTATAATGCTGATAAGAGGGAAATTAAAATCTGCAGAGCAATAGCTATGACCAGAGGAGTGCCCAAGAGACAGCTGATGAAAGAAGTACCCGTAAAATGCTTCCCAGAGGAAATTATGCCCAAAGAGAGAAAACGTAAAGTAAAAGTTATTTACTTGAAGTCACAGGGAATAAAAAAATCCATTCTGTAATTGTTACCTTCTCTATTTGGGGAAAAGTCTGCAATGACAGGGAAGCTGGATCCAACATGAACTATGACATTTGGCCTGTTTTGAGATGATTGTTGCACAGGCATGGATCACAATAGAGATCAGGGAAACATGAACATATCTGAGAAAGACTGCAAGGATTTTTAAGAAGGGAATCAACAGGGCTGCATTGCTTTTACAAAAAGAAAATTAAAAGGTGAAAGGTAGTTTCCAGATTGAAGATGTGAAAAGACACAGTGATATGAGATAGGAAAAATGGGTAGAAAGAAAAGTGCTCCTCCCCAAGCAAGGCAGTACGCTATGAAGAGTTGACAATGTGAGCAGCAGCATTTGCAGAAGGAACTCGTTGACAATACCATTCATGGGACTATCAAATTGAAAGATCAACTTGTAACTGAACTTTTAAATTATTATTTAACACTTATTTATTTATTACTAAATTCACTTATAACAAACACCAACAATTTCTTAACTATTAATCCTATAAATTCCTACAACCCCTTTAACCTATCCACTAAACCTATTGATAATTATTTTTCTAACCTTTTAGAATGATACAGTCTCTGGGGCAGGTCCTCAGTTGTCAGGCACACAGTCTTTGTTGTAGATTCTTTAACGCACTAAGCAGTCCTTTTTCTGGATCTCTCAGATGCAGGTTCGTCAGGGTAAGTTGGTTATTGCAGTCTCACCTTAAATAAGGCTTCATGCTTTCTTCTCTGTGGGAGACCCCAGCCCTCTGCAGGCCAACTTC
Source organism: Lophiomys imhausi (assembly GCA_907164525.1). Taxonomy (NCBI): domain Eukaryota; kingdom Metazoa; phylum Chordata; class Mammalia; order Rodentia; family Muridae; genus Lophiomys; species Lophiomys imhausi. The sequence continues at coordinate 3,880,346 of CAJQZJ010033081.1, read as the reverse complement.
TTTTGAATCAGGAACTCAGCTGCCCTGCCTCAGTCCTTAAAGCCAGGCACAATTTCCTTTAGGCCACTGTTTGGACAGATCAAACCCCTCTAGGCAAAAGCTGAGCCACGGGGTTTAGTCCTTGGCCTTTTGGTGTCTTGCTCAGGCTTTCTTTGCTCACCAGCTTCTTTCTGCTTCAGGGACATAAGGCCATCAAATGATGGCCAGCACTTTTTTCAGCAGGACTCTTGGAGCTCTCTAGCATCAGGGGCCTCTTCTCATTCTGGGCTCCATGCACTGTCCTTAAATAGGAGGAACTCTGTTTCAGCTTAATTTGGGCTCTGCCCATTTAGCAGCTGAAAACAATGTCAGGCTAGATACTTTGTTTCTTCAAGTCCATTAAGTCTTTCCTGTTTTCCTGACTTCAACCTTGTTTTTCAGTCTATTGAGTATTTCCTGTTTTTCCTGTTTTTAGTCCACATGCTGATATTGCTCTTCATGCCCCGAATTAAGAGACAGTGTTAGAAACCCCTATATATTTTCTAAATCTAATTTATCTAACCCCCTACATCAACTCTTAAAATCTAGGTTTCAAGAGTGAATTCCAAACTACAGCTGTAGAGTTTTTTATTGATATGTAGATATTTTGCCACAAAAGAAAACATGATGAACAAGGGAATCCATATAGAAGGGAAATATGGGCAGTTTGAAGTTGCAAAAGAGAATAAGAACCAGGTGATAAAGAGACAAGAAAATGGGATTTAGATGACAAAAAGAGATAATTCTAGTACAGAGAGAGTCAACATACAGATGAGAGTCAACATACAGTGTGGAATGAATGTAGACTAACTGAAATGAGAATAAACAGTGGACACTCTTAAGATCTGTGACTCCTACCTCAGAAGAGTCATGATGACTGAAGAATAGGCAATGAGGACATCTGTTAGTCTATTGCTCAAAACTTGAATGAAAAACATCTGGGTGTTCATAGAAATAGAATAGATTTTGCAGGTGGACTGGGAGTGGGTATGGATGGGAACAGAAGAAACAGGTGGAGAAGGATGAGGGAGCATTTCATGGGTGATGTAGAAACCAAATGCAATGGACACTCCCTGGAATCTGTTAGGGTAAACTTAGTGAAGACTCCTAGTAAGGGGGGACATGGAACCTCTACTTGCCATCTCTTGTCACAAGGCAAGGCTTCCAGTGGAGGTATTGGGACACCAACCCAGCCACAAAACTTTTGACTTACAATTTGTCCTGCCTACAAGATGTGCTAGGGTAAAAGTGGCAGAGAACTTGTGGGAGTAGTCAACTGGTCCAGCTTGAGACAATGCCACAAGATGGAGCCCATGCCTGACACCGACTGGAAGGTCAGGAACAAAAGGCTGGATATCCCAAAGACCTAGTATAGAATCAAATGTGACTGGCAAAAAAAAAAAAAGTCAATGAAATGATTCTTTTTTGTTTGTTTGTTTTTGGGTTTTTTTTGTGGTTTGTTTGTTTGCTTGTTTTGATTTTGTTTTTGAGATTGGGTTTCTCTCTTTACCCTGGCTGTCCTAGACTCACTTTGTAGACAAGGCTGCCCTTGAATTCACAGAGATCCACCTGCCTCTGCCTCCTGAATGCTAGGATTAAAGGCATGTGCCACCATGTTCTTAATGACAACTCTGCTATACTCAAAGACTTGAGTATAATTGTCATCAGAGACGATTCATCCAGCAACTAATGGGAGCAGATGCAGAGACCCACAGCCCAACATTAGGCAGGCAGAGCTTGGAGAATCCTGCAGAAGATGGGGAGAAAGGATTTTAGCCAGAGGGGTCAAGGACACCACAAGAAAAACCACAGAATCAACTAACCAGGGCTCATATGGGCTCACAAAGCTTGAACTGACAATCAGAGAGCCTGTCTGCATATATGATATGGTTGTGTAGCTTGATGTTCCTGTGGGACACCTAACAGTGAGAATGAGGCTGTCTCTGACTCATTTGCTTGCTTTTGGGACCCTTTTTCTCCTACTGGGCTGCCTCCATCCACTGTTGAATACACTCATATGTGATAGAAGTTAGGTTTATTTAGTAAATTATTATGCACTTCAGCTTGGCATCTGGAAACACATAAATCTTGGTGTTCCTTTAGTTGCTGAAACTGACAAAGTGCAGTTGAGACCATAGTTCTAAGAACTTCCCTGTTGAAGGGGTGTGGTTAAAAAAATTGGACAAACAGCAAGAGCAAGTCAGTTGAAAAAAAGGAAGAAACCAGACAAACTGCAAGAGGAAGTCAGTTGGGAAAAAAAAGGAAGAAACTAGACAAACTGCAAGAGGAAGTCATTTGGAAAAAAGAAGAAACTGGAAAAGCTGTGAGAGGACATCAGAAAAAAAGAAGAAACCAGACAAGCAGCTGTGAGAGGATGTCAGTTGCTAAAAGAAGAACAGGAATGCTGGAGAGAGAGTTCCTTAAAGGATTGAGAACTCCAGATGAGTGAGTGAGGCAAACAGAGTTTGAAAGCCATTTGAGCAGCCCTCAGATTGGTTGTTGGAATAGACTGCCTTTATAAACTGGCCAAAATTTGGTGGATGAAATAAGTGGGCCTTTAAAACTGGCAATATTAGACCCAATGAACACCAAGGTTAAAAGGAACTGCCTGCTGGGACTGCCATAAATCAGGTTACTCTGTATGGACCTATTAATATCATTCTAAGGAAATTAAAATAGGGTTAGCTAGGTGTTTTTTTGGTGTTAGTAGATAGGTATTTGTTTTGGTAACCATAAATATAAGAAGTGTTTATAAATAAAAATATTTGGTTATACCCATATGTTCAGCCCAACTGAGACTACTGCCTAGCTTAGGTTCTGCTATGTCCCTGGACACTTCTGACTTGCAGCTGGAATCCAATGAGCAGAGTATTCTTCTTTTTTCTACCCAAATGTAAATATCAACTAACAAATATTTCAACAAACATCCCACAAAGTAGGAATGGGATGAATATATACAATAAAACAGCAGGCTACTAGTCTCTGAGGATGACTTGAGCAACTGAACCAGATAAAGGAACCCACTCCTAGATGTGTTTGTCCAGGAGAACAGACTATTGTATATATTATTACACTAGATTTCAGTGGTTTGGCACTAACTACACCCATAAGTGATGTATCTTTTATTATCTTAGAACTGTGATTTTTTTTAGAGGCTTTCCCTGTGACATCATATGAGCAGATCTGGATTGTTTCCCTCACCTCAATACCCTATTAAAAGCATCATCAAGCCAAGGTAATCCCAACTTGTAGAACATCTGAGCCATTCCCTTTCCCAGAGCATCAGAATTCTATTCTAGCCAGACACAACACTCAGTCCCCAGCCAGATCCATTTGAAGGCAAAGAATTGTTATAAGAATTGTTTAAGCATGTATTTCATTGTTTGCAATAATGAAAATTGTTATAGCTTATAAGAAACAATAATTAACAGAACCATTATAAATGTTTATATGAGAGAGAGAGAGAGAGAGAGAGCTCATTTCCTCTAAGTTCAGAGTTCAGAGGAGCCTATGGCTTCTGAAGACAAATTTGGTCAAAAAAAGCAAAAAACATACAAAAACAAAACAAAAAACTCTTGAGCGAGACAAAAGAGAGAGAAGCATGTCCTTGAGAGAACTGATTTCATTAAGGTAATTTGGAGGTGGAAGGTAACTCTCAGTTTGCAGGGGTCGGGTGTTAGTGCAGAGCAATGAAAGCAATGGTCAGAGATGCTATGGGAAGGCATTGCAGAGCAGAACATGTCTCTCCTGCTCAGGGAACAAGACTCTCAGGTTTATGGGAAAGCTGCTAAGGGCTGGGGCATTCAGAGTCTGAAATCTGCACTGGGGCATGATGATGCTTACTGCATTCCATTCCACCCTATACTATACATGACAGACTGGTTAGGAATCTCAAAGTAGGAGCAGAGCTTTTGAATCCTTCACTGCTTACTAAATCTGTGCTAACTGTTGATAAACACAGGGCCCACATCACAGCTTTTGTTTCCTCCACCAGGCACTTGTAGTGCATTAATAGTTAGATAACAAAATGCCTCCATCTAGACAGCATCATGCATAGTCTCTCAATTTAATTCAGTCTCATGTGAATGACCAATTCACCCATATTAAGTTTGTGTATGTGATTGTGTGTGTGTGTGTGTGTGTCTGTGTGTAGTGCTCTAAATCAGTATTTCTAAACAGAAGTACCACAGAGTCTTATAGGAGAATAAAAATACAACACATTTCCTTAGAAACTTACTCAAATAGGATAATATTGTTTTACAAAGATAATGTTTAAATGCATAATTTCTTTTTTGCCTTGTTTTGGGTTTTTCATTTTGGTTTTTTTATGTTTATTTATTACTTCAAGTTACATCCCTATCACAGCCCCCTCCCTCCCTCCACCATTCTGGGTCCCACCCACCCACCTTCCACCCCTCTACCCATTTCCCACCTATTCTACTTCTCTAGTGTAGGATGCCCCAACACCTCAACCCCCCTCAGTTCATCAGTCATATGAGGGCTAAGAGCTTCCTCTGGCAAGGTGGGCCTAGTTGGCAGCTCCTCTAGGGCAAAGTGTCCCACTAACAAATAACAAAGTCCATGTTCCTGTTCCTTTTGATCTATTGGTTGTAGGATTGTTATCCTGTACTATATGGCTAAAATCCAGTTACAAGTGAATAGATGTCATGTGCCTCTTTCTGGGTCTGGGTTAGCTCACTCAGGATGAGCTTTTCTAGTTCCATCCATTTGGCAGCACATTGCATGATTTCTTTGTTTCTGATAGCTGAGTAATATTCCTTTGTGTAAATGTAGCACAGTCTTTTTTATCCATTCTTCGGTTAAGGGACATCTTGGTTGTTTACAGTTTCTAGCTATTACAAATAAGGCTGCTATGAACATAGATGAGGAAATGTCCTTCTGGTTTGGTGAGGGATCTTCTGGATGTATGCCCAGGAGTAGTATGGCTGGGTCTTGAGGCAGAGCTATTCCTAGTTATTTAAGATATCGCCAGACTGATTTCCATAGTGGTTGTACAAGTTTACACTCCCACCAGCAATTGAGGACTGTTCCCCTTTCTCCACAACCTAGCCACCATGTGCTGTCATTTGAGTTTTGATCTTAGCCGATCATACCAACCCCATATCTGACAGAGAGCTAATATCCAAATTTTATAAAGAACTCAAGAAATTAGACACCAAGAAATCAAAGAGTCCAATCAAAAAATGGGGTACAGAGCTAAACTTAGAATTCACAAAGGAAAAATCTCTAATGGCCGAGAGTCACTTGAAGACATGCTTACCATCCTTAATAATCAGAGAAATGCAACTCAAGACGAATCTGAGGTTCCATCCCACATGTGTTAAACACATAATTTCCATGCTAATACTAAGAAAGATATATGATGATCACAGATATGAAAGCGCTTATCACCTTACATTTCCTCATCACTGTGATAGAACAACCTCAAGGAAACACTACAATTCTGACTCACACTTTGAACATCAGCCCATCATACTGGGGAAGGCATTGCAGTTAGGATGCAGAGGGGACAGGGGATGCTGCATTCAGATCACACAGTTCTTAAAATTAATTTATTGCACACTGAAAGATTTTAACAAAATAATATGCTGCATATAATTTATTTTTAAACACTTCAGTGGGAAGGACAGAGTATATAGAAGTAAATATAGCAGATTGAATTTAAAACTGGGTGCTAGTTAGACATCAGTTACTATACTATTTTTATATATGTTTATAAATTTCTACAGAAATGTTTAAAATATAAAGATACGGCATTGGAATAAAGACCTGTCAAGTAAAAACTTAAACTTTAAAAATAGTTATTTAGCCCCTATATGTTCAGAAATTGTTCTTCACCCCAGTGAGACCTGGCATAACTTAGACCAACAAAATTTGGACCAAGCCTAGATTTTAAAAATTAAGTAAGTGTGTTAGTCTTCACTGAGATCAAGCTTTTTTTGCATTATCTTTTATATTCAGGTCACATTAGTCAACTATAGAAAGAGACAATCAAAGCATGTCAGAATTGCACTGTGATTCCAGCATATTGACCCTTTGCTGAAAAGAATTAAATTAGGTGAAAGTAACATTAAAAAAATATTTTCTTGCCAGGTCATTACCAAACAAAAGAAGTACAGGACTAATCAGGGATAAAGGCATGGAGCCAAAACCGCTGAAGCCTGGATATTAAAGGTAGCCTGGGATAAGCTGAAATAATCTCGGTAATTTATGTAGATGGCACAATAAGGCCAGCAAAGGGAAAGTGTATGCAGTGAAGTTAGGTTAATGAGAAGGAGGAAAATTACTTCAGAAGAACAGACTGAGTTCAAAAGTGGAAAGGAAATCAAGGGAACTAGAAATGTAGATATTTTAGGAACAGAAAATTCTGAGAGATGAAAATATCAAATATTAAGGGTATGGGAATTTTTTAATGTAGAGAAAAAATGTCAGGCTGCCCTGCAATACAAAAGTCTGAAGGATGGCTTTGTGCAGACAACACATATTTTTGGTCTCTGTGCAGAAAGTGGGTGAAAGGTCCAGACACCACTTTCCTCAGTCCCTCCATAGGAACACATTCAAGTCATGGAGGACTAGAATCCTACAAAACATGCTGCAATCACCATTTTAACCTGCCTGCTGCATTGGTTCAACTGTCAGTGTTGTTTTGCAGTTCTTTATTGTACAAGAGCACAGAAGGCAAAAAGAATAAAGTGAAGCAAAAATGTAGAATGCACATTTTCTTTTTGCTTAGTCCATAAATACAGGAGAATCCCACCATCATTCTACCATTCTCACATGTACAAATACATATTCAGGCCTAGTCCTATCAGGGACAAAATAATCAGAGACATCGTTATTCAGACAGATCTCAAAACCTATCTTAACTCTGTCACCTATTGTGCTATGATAATCTCTAATCTCTCATTATTTCATAGGATAGTATATAGTTACTTTTCTCATTTTGGTGATATCAAGAGCCTTAGTGGTTTAAGATAGCATTCAGGTGTGGTGGCAAGAGACTGAAACAAGACGTTGGAGAGATGGTTCAGTGATTAACAGTGCTTCATGCTTTTCAAGAGACTTCAGGTTTGGTTCTAACCTATATAGGGTGGCACACAACCACTTGAAAACCCAATTCCAAATGACCTCTTCTGACTTTTCAGGCACTGCATACATATGATATATAGACTTACACACATATAGATAAATAAAAATAATTTTTTGAAAACCATTTAAAAGAGTATGAAATGGCTGGTCACATAGTGCATGAAGATAGCATATAGAGAGAATAAAGGAAGTAGAACCAGGCTAAGAAAACTCAAAGCCAACACTTCAGCCCTCACAGTCCACTTCCTCCAGCAAGGGCACATCTACTAAATGTTCCACAACTTCCAAGAAACACCACCACCTAGGAAAAACAAGTATTCAAGCACATGAGCCTATTCCCAGGAGGAGGGGTCTCCCTAACTAGTCATGTTGATTACTGGTGCCACCTAGCTAGAAGAGGCAAGAACTCTCTGATCAGACTCAGAAACTAAAGAGCAGCTGAGCCAACCCAAGAAACAGCAGCTGTTGAAGTCAGTGGTCTATCTCAGTCATTCCCAATATTTATAAATCTTGCTGACACCAAGAATGCTGCTTGGGAAGATCCCACTAGAGCTAACATTAAGCAGGTGGTCAAAGGGATAATCCTACAGGGTGTGATCAAGGAATATCCAAACCAGATACCTCTCAATCTCTATAGTGAAATTCTCTTATCAAAGATAAAGTCCCTTGGGGAGAAGATGTAATGAAAGATACTGACATACTGTAAAATATAGAGAGGAACACACTGTATATATTTGCAACTCTATAGATTCACTAGAGTGTCTGTCTTTGATAGGGCTACCATTGCTGTTAAGACACACCATGACCAATGAAACTATTATAAAGAAAACATTTAATTGGGGCTGGTTTCCAGTTTATGAGGTTCAATCTACTATCATCATGGCAGGGAACATGGCAATATGCAGAAAGACATGGTGCTGGAGGAGCCTATAGTTCTACATCTTGATCAGAAGACAGCCTGTCTTCTACAAGCATCCAGGAGAAGGCTCTTTTCTATACTGGGCAGAGCTTGAGCATAGAATACCTCAAAGCTTACTTTCACAGTGTTGCACTTCTTCTAACAAGGCTACATATACTTCAACAAAGCCACACTTCCTAATAGTTTCACTCCCTGTAGGCCTAAAATTCAAAAACATGAGACTATAGTGGGCAAACTTATCCAAACCCCCACAGTATCAATGAGTGATTAAAGGATCATTCTTACATTTTCATGTTATGAATGGGATACTGCAGATGACATTCAAAACTTTGAAGAGACAATGATTAACCAAAATTGATGGATCTCCTGCCATTACAGAGTTCCAGTGAGTAAGTTAATAATTCATCAGCAAAATATTAACAGAACTATCAAGTTTAAACGATGTTACCATAAATTTTTGCTAAGGTTTCATAAGACTTGTCTATAAAATTAGTAACCCTCCTGGTATAGTTTAGCATAGTTATATCAACTACTCTAAATATATATAACACATAAATACACTGAGAGTATTTTAGTAGAAAGACACAAATTGTTTTCTTCAAATTCTTTTAAGATGTCTAATACTCTAGTTTTATTTCTTTTTACCATAGTTTCAAGAAACAAGTTGAAAGTGATGAGTTTTAGATGTTCTTCTGGGTCATTTTCCAATTTTGAGATATGCTCTTTTCCAAAACACATTTAAGGCTGATGTGTGTCATTGACAGGATTAGGTAGAGATAATAAAAATCATCCATAAATATAAAATAATGTGATCTTCTCCCTAACATTGACAGAATGAAAATCAAAATAAGGAAGCATTCTAGGATAAAACTGTGAGATCTAATTAAATATAGCAAAGATTACAGGGTTCTGAGTGGAGAACATATCAGTGGCAATCAGATGCAAAGGAGTGTGTGACTTTCTCTGTCCTCAGTTATTTTTTAGTTCAGTAGAAACAGACATTAACTTGCAGGACATTGATAGCAAACCAAATATCATTTGTTGGAAAACATGCAAATGAATTTTGTACAGTGGAGTTCCAATCCACTTCCCTCTCTCACTGTTAAAGAAGTAATTTTGTATCTATAAAACACATTTAAACCAGCCTTAATGAGCATGCATACTGGTTGGCTCTTTAGAATATCCTTTTGTACTAACATTTCCAGTCCCTTCACTGTTTTTAAAGCTTTATTTCTCTCTCTCTCTCTCTCTCTCTCTCTCTCTCTCTCTCTCATGTGTGTGTGTGTGTGTGTGTGTGTGTGTGTGTGTGTGTGTGTAGAGAGAGAATTTATTAAATGACTTATAGGCTGTGATAATCCATATTTATTTTCATGCATACACACACACAGAGAGAGTGTGTGTTGTTTCTTATTATGCTTGCTTTTATATTTCTTTTTTTATTGAAAAAATCTTTAATACAAAATATTCTGATCATAGTTTTCCCTCTCTCAAGCCTTCCCAGTTCTTATCCACCCACCCAACTCCATGCACTTTCTCTCTCTAGGAAACAGACAAAAAATGAGAAAATTTTGATAAAGAAGAAAAAACCATTAGTATCAAAACTCACAAAAACACAAAATCAGAATCTGTAATTTGCAAACAAAAGACTGGATTGACAAAAAAAATCCAAACAAAGCCAAAAACTCTACAAAAAGGTGTTTAAGTTTGTTATGTGTTGCTAATCTATTACTAGGCATGGAGCTGGTCCTTAAGTGTGGTTTGTATACCCAGTGAGGCTTCAAAATAAAATTTTCTTTCCAAGCAGATGTTAATTGAAGATAGACCCTTGGTTAGGGATGGGAGCCTCCTGTGTCCCCTTTACCCTCTCAATGCTGAGATTCTATCTCGTTTGGATCTGTACAGACCTGTGCATGCTGTCATAATTTCTGTGAGTTTATACGTGAACCAGTCTTGTTGAATCTGGAAGACACTCTTTCCTTGTTATCATCCTTATCAATTGACTCCTGCAATCTTTCTGCCTCCTCTTTGGCATACTTCCCTGAACCCTGAGGAAAGAGGATTTAGTAAGATATCCCATTTAGGAATTACTATCCCAAAAATCTCAAAGACTGGTCCTTGCATCCATTCAGATAGTGGCTGGTAAATTCCACAACTTTACTGTCACTGTTGTACCAACATGCTATGAAGGTCACTGCTGTAGAAAACAAGGTTTAGAGCTGGGTGGTGATTACACTTCTTCTCTGGTAGTGTGCAGAGTACTTTTCAGGACCATGAAAACTAGCCAGCACTGGTGAAGAATCTAGTTAGGAACCAGCTCAATTTCTCCATCTTCAATGAGATATGTAAGTGTGGTCTCCAGAAATAGGGCTTTACCATCAGTTTGTAGAAAGCAATCTATAGACTTGGCAGCAGCCTGAGGTTTTTTTTTTTTTTTTTTGGGGGGGGGTTCATAGGAATTTTTCTGCCAATTACTCAACTCAATGAAACCTATTCTTCACACTTTCAATTACACTTGGTGGAGAAAGAAGTCTTTTGGGGAATTATCTGCCAGTGACTCCATTTAGCTTTCTCTCATACATATTTATATTTTAAGAAGCTTATACAACAGTAGTTTTTCATATATCATGGAGTTAGTTGTCCCTCCTCATATTCCTTCTTATATACCTATCTTCCTTCCATTTCATCCTGATTCCATCCAGTCATCTCCCTGTCTCTTGCTAACTATGCTTTCTGTTTTCCCTTCCTTGGAAGATCCTCCCCCCACCCCCCACTAATGCCTTACTCTATACCTTACCTTTGTGGATTGTAGCATGCCTATCAATGGTTTAAAAGCTAACATCCACATGTAAGAGAAAACATAATATAATATTTTTCACATAAATATGTAATACATTTTCTAGGACAGGTAATAATATGTACCCTATACCTTTCTAAAATACAAAGTCAATTGGAAATGTCTGAGAAATAACTGTCTTTTATATAAACACACTGGATATTATTTCAATTAGAGCATAAAAAATATAAAAAAAAACAAGATTCCAATTTAGGGTACTGTATGGACTATTGAGCCATAATCAATACTGTAAAAAAAAAAATGAGATCTTTATTCATGTGATAGCATTATGTTTACATACTTTTTACCTAGTTTACATAAACACATAGCAGACAAATTTGTATCTCACATGCTGATGAAAGATAACTGAAGCTACAGAAATATTCAAAGAGCTATAAATCACTATGAAAAGCAGCAGAGGCAGTTGTGCTTGGGGGCAGTGGGTGAGTATGACATTGTTGGAAAACAAATCCCAAAGTCTCTCCCCTATAGTCTGGAAGCATAGAGAGGTGCTTGGCAGCCTAGAGCTCTGGGTTTAGGCAGGCTACCTGTGGTCATTCCCAGAGCACTATTTAAACAGACTGCAGGCTCTGTACTGCTTAGCTGTTGTTTATTGCCAGAATCTTTTTCCTCCGGCCAGGTCAACACAAGGTCCAAACAGTGCTTGTGCATAATCATTCTCAGGCAAGAGCACAGCAGAGAGATATAAATGAGGGTCTCAGTTGAATAGTACCCTTCTGGTTTGACAAATGGCCTTTTGCATCTCTTGCACCCCCTACTGTAACATTTGCAGACACAGAATCGTGCCAGAAAATCTTGCCAAAGCTACAGATGCAGAACAAGCTTTTTCTGTCTTTATAGGTTAAAATAAGTGTGGGGTAAAGGAGGGATTTCTAAAGCCTAGTATCCTTGTTATCAAGACAAGGGAAGAAACACAGCAGTTTAGAGATTAACAAATCAGAGTTCAATTCCTTTTTCCAAACATTCCAAGGGATTAAAAATTTTCAAATAAAACTGATCAAAATAAGCAACAGAACAATGTGTTATACATCTATTTTTCCCCTAATAATATTTTTCTTCACTTTATCTGTTTGACTTCTTTTGTAGATCCACATCATTCAGGAGCCCAGCTGTGCTGTGGTCCTCAGAGGTCAGGATGTTGAGAGATGGGGAAGGGAGCTTGTTCTAACAGTACACAAGATGGGGACCACGTGGTTAGAATTTGTCTCATCATGACATTCCTGAGTGTGATCCTCACCAAATTGACAGTTCTTTAGTATGAGTATTAAATGATATGCTGTATTACTAATAAAATGCAATATATATATTTATATATTATATATAAATATATTTATATACTAATAAAATATTTGAATTTAAGACAATATATATCCGATCAGGCATAGTGATGCAAGTGTGTAATCTCAGCACCAGGGACACAGTGGAAAAATAATTACCACAAATCTGAAGAAAGTTGGTCTCTATGGGACATTCCAGGTCATCTAGCACTACACAGTTAAAAACAGTCTCAATACAAGGAATTGATACAACTCATTTGGTAAAGTGCTTGCTCAATATCCACAAAAAGCCTTAGCTTGATCCTCAGCAACTTACAAATTATGTTGGTAATCCTAGCACCTCTGGGTTGGCTCAGAATTTTAAAGGCATCCTGTTGAAATACAAGATTGTATTATTTACTGGAAAAACTTGTTTCTTTGTGTGTTTGTGTGTGTGTGTGTGTGTGTGTGTGTGTGTGTGTGTGTGTGTTTATGTGTGTGTGTGTGTGTGTGTGTGTGTGTGTGTGTGTTTATGTGTGTGTGTGTGTGTGTGTGTGTGTGTTTATTACTTCAAGTTCCATCTCCATCACTGTGCCCACTTTCCACCCCTCCTGGTCCCACCCTCCCACTCTATCCCCTCTCCCTCTTATCCTGCTCCTCCAGAGTAGGTTGTCCCTACATATCAATCCCCCACCCCCAAGTTCAGCAGTCATATGAGGGCCAAGAGCCTCATCATGTGCTTGGGGCTTACATGGCAGCACCACTAGGGCAAAATGTCTCACTATCAGGTAAAAAAGTCTATGTTTCTGTTCCTTTTGGTGCATTGGTTGTAGTATAGTTATCCTGTCATTGTGCTGTGGCTCAACCCTAGCACACACCTTTAATCCAAGTTTTCTACTTAAACATTATTAAATAAAGTCAACCATAGGTAAAGAGGCAGAGCAAACAATCAGTTCACAGAGAGTTGACATAGGAAAAAAAGAGAGATTAAGAAGAACTCATGAGGACAGATAGAGAGATGTACAGGAGGTAGTAGGGAGGGATATTGAGTTTAAGGGGTTTTTGAGAAAGCATGGAGGAGAGCTTCCTTTTGGAATGCTAGCTGAGGAAGAAGGTCAGCTGCGTGCTTCCTTTGTCTCTCTGAGCTTGCAGGCTTTCACTCCAGCATCTGATGCCTTTATTGGTAAAATAGAATATTTGAAATTTTGTTAAAAACAATAGTATCCTTGCTAGAAAGCAAATTTGGGGTCAGCTTTGGATACAAGAGATCCCATATTTAAAAAGTAGGTTAAAAGTAATATGGTACCACAATCCAGAGAGAGGAAAAAGCAAACTTAGATGGTGCTCTGACAAAATAAATCCTGAGTATGAATCTAGCATTAAAAGGCAAGTATTAATTATTATATAGGGTATTTCACATTAATAATGCTGAGATGATACTTTTGAAATATTTGTCTATATCATTATTTCCCTTGCCAGTAAATGATACCTCAAGCCTCTGTTCATATTCTTCTTACTTAAGACAGTATAGAAGTCCTCTTCAGTCCTTTCCTGTGCCTTTGGGTCTTTATCACATTGGAAACACTTAATTTATGCCAAAATAGAAAAGAAAATCATAAGTTTTAAATTCAAAAAGTCCTATCTCAGTTTCTTTCAAAAACACCCTGACAAAACCAAGGGTTTCTTTCAAAAACACCCTGACAAAATCAAGGGTTTATTTCAGCTCAAGTTCCAGGCTACAGTCATACATCACAGGGAATCTGTAATCATACAATGGCAGGAGCTCAAACAAGTTGGTAAGATCATATCCATACTCAAGAAGCAAAGAGCAATAGATTCATGCTCCTGCTCAGCTCCCTTCTTCGGTCATACAGATTAGGATCTCAGTCTGAGGGTGGTACTACCTACCACAGGGATTAGTTTCTTCATCTTCATTAGCATAATCAAGATAATATCCTATTTTTATGCCTAGAAGACCATATTCCAGGTGATTCTTGCTCATGTCTAGTTGACAATTAATGTTATCAGAAACCCTAAATTCAAATCTAACTTCTATCACTGAATCTGCTGATTATGTTTCTCCTCCTCTTTCTTCTTACCAAATTTAGTGTGTGTGTGTGTGTGTGTGTGTGTGTGTGTGTGTGTGTGTGTGTGATGAGTGTGTGGATACTTGCTGAGTACAAAATAAAATGTCATATCCCCTAGGTATAGATTTATGCTACAAGGGCATTGGAAATGGCCCTGCAAAAAAGCAACAAATGTTCTAAACCATTGATCCATCTCTTGAGTCCCCTATTATTTCTTCTTATCACAGTTCAAAGGCCTAAATTCTTCTGAAATGAGCTACAGTGAAGATCCCCACAACTATCCCACTGCCTTCTCTCTCACAGATATTCCTGATAATGGACTCAGGGACTCATGTATATCTTTCTCTCAGTCCTTGGTAAGGGGTTCCTTAATCCATAATATAGATGACCTAGAAGAAATGCATAATCAAAAAAATAAAATAAAACTGATGCTATCCTCTTTATTGATGTCAAGAAACAATGCCACTTTTCACACAAAGCTTATTATAGACAGGCACTTGACACATGCTATTTCATCATAAGAATAAAGTGATCTAGATACTGTTATTATTTACAATGTATGGATGAAGAAATGAAGAGTGAGGGTTTGGATAACCTGTATTGTCATATGTGGTGTTCCAAGGCTCTCTAGTAATGGTTAATGTGACTCCTGAGCCTATACTTTAATCATTAATATGTATCAACTAAAAATCATATTATACCATTAACTCAAAGGATATCCCTTCAAGTATACAGAATAAAAATGTGAAGAATAGAGAAAAACAAGAGAAGGGCAAAGTGAGAGGAAAAAAAAGGTTTTATCAAGAAATTTGGGAGTAGAATGAAACCTGGATATAAATCCACAGTTTCAGCTACACAGTTTTCCAAAAATGATGAAACTGTGTATCAAAGAAATAGCCTCATTAACAAATGGTGCTAGAAAAACTGGATATCCATATTTAGCAAAATAAAATTAGACCCTTATCTCTCATTTTGAATAAAAGTCAACTCCAAATGAATGGAAGATCATAATTGTGGTGATTTGAATAGGTTTGGCCCAAGAGATTCATGTGCTTGGATTTTTGGCTTATAGGGAATGGTACTATTAGGGGGTGTAGCCTTGTTGGAGTAAGTGCAACCTTGTTGGGGGAAGTGTGTCATTGTTGGGGTGGGCTTTGAGGTTTCCTATGCTAAAGCCAAACTCATTATGGAATTCCAGTCTCCTCCTGGCTACCTTAGACTCAACATATGGACCTCTCTGGTTCTCCAGCACCATGTCTGACTGCACACTGTCATGGTTTCCTCAGTGATGGTAATGGATTAAACCTCAGAAACGGTAAGCCAATCCCAATTAAATTTTAGCCATTATAAGAGTTGCCTTGGTTATGGTTTCTCTTCAGCAATAAAACTCCAAGACATTCATGTAAGACCTGGACTTCTGACATTGGTAAAGAAAAAAAAAATGCTTCAATACACAGGCATAAGCAAGGGCTTCCTAACAGGACTGCAGTAACTCAGGAACAATGCCAAAAATTGACAAGTGGAACATAATAAACCCTAAAAGCTCTCTGCATAGCAAATGAAACAATTAATCAAGTTAAAACACAGAAATCTGTGTTAACTACATACCTGACAAAGGATTAATACCTAGAATATGCAAAGAACTAGAAAAAGTAAATGACAATAAATGAAACAACCCAATCAATAAATGGGCTCAGGAAGAGAGAAAATAATTTACAAAGGATGTCTTAAAAGATGCATGGCCAATAGACTTGTAGAAAAAACCTCACTAGCCATCAGAGAGAGATGTACATAAAAACTACACTGAGATTCCAGCTTACCCTGTCAGAATGGTAGTAATTAAGAAGAAAAATAATTCCGAGGATGAGAACAAAGAAGGGGCTTATACATGCTGGTGGAATGAAACAGTTCAGCTTCTGTTGAAGTCAGTATGGAGACTTCACAAAGGAAAATACAGAACAGATCTACAACATGACCCAGCTATGCCACTTTGGAAATTTATCAGGACTCTAACCCAGCATATCCTAGAGGAACTTGTACATCAATGTTTATTGAACCACTATTCACAATAGCTAAATTATGGAACTTTCCTAGGTGTCAACCAACAGAAGAATATATAAAGAAAAGGGACTATATATGCATATATATGGGATTTTCTCATCTATAAAAAAGCAAAGTTGTATCACTTACAGTAAAAATGGCTGTAAGTAGAGGCAAATTTTATGAAGTGAATTGTCATTCTCAGAAAGAAAAATATGCTATCTCTCATTTGAAGTGCTTAGTTTTTATTCATGTAAAATCACATGTGCACATGCATGCACACACACACACATACACACACATTGTATGTATATGTATACATACCTACATAATCAAAACTGTGAAGATAAATAATAGAGACCAATGCAGGATGATAAGAAAAAGAATAATAGTGGGGCATGTGGATTGAACATATTTAATGCATATCATATAATTGTATGAAAATGTCTTCATGTAATCCAGTAATCACATACTGAGGATACAGTTCATATAAATAAGCCTTAATTTTAGAGCATGCCTATGCAAAAATAAATACTAAGAAACAAACCCAAAACATTTAAGAGGTTTAAATAACAGTCAAAGAAAAGACACAGTATTCCCTGAGCTAAGAACTTGGTCAGTGTCCTTTTCATCATTGTATCTGCAAAGCTTAGGACAGTTAAAATTACAAACACTCAATCCTATAGGTAGGCAAATGGATGGATGGATGGATGGATAGATAGATGGATCCTTGAAATTTAAGTTAGGGTTTATGAGATGAGGCAAACAACTTCCAAATATTATTGTTTTATAATGATAATGTAGAGTAAACAATTATAACTTGAGATGAGGACTGATGAAAATATGATAGACTATGCTTTAATAGTATAATATCTTTCTCACATAAATTTGTCAATTCTAAAAACCAATGCTTACAAATACATTATTGTTTTCTTTTAGGAGATAGGTCAGACAATACAGAAACCAAAAAGCTATGAATAAGACACATTTTGTCAAACCATGCATAATATAGGTACTAAATGAAGTATAACTAATTACGAAGGAAAAACAAAGAATTTGTTCAGAAATTTTAACTTCAGAAAACTGCCTATAAACTTCCACTGTCTAGTAGAAATATTGCAGTATTCCTAGAGCCTCACCACTCAGAGTTCTGCCATGCCCATTTTTAATGGATATTTGAAGAGTTTCATGGTCATTTGATCACTGCTTTTAAAAGGTGCATTTTTGTGAAAAAAAAAAATGCAGTGATATTCTGGAACCAACATAGATTTTCAGAATTACTCTTACCAAGAGATATGGAGAATATAATTGCATATAACTTATTTCAACCTGAGAAGCATAGTCAGAGCAAGCTATTACTCTTCAGTATTCCCAATACATCATTTTTCTCATTAGATTTTGCTGGCACAATGTTCCACCCATATGCATTCTTCAATAATAAAAATTTATATTCAATTGATTGCCAGAAACAATCAATTCCATAGAAACTCTTTCTAAATTAGGGGACTGAGTTTAAACATGTAGCAAATAGGTAGGAAAATCTGAATTATCATAATTAGCCATGGATCTGAACTTAGAAAATAAAGAAAAGAAGTTGGAAAGGGTGAAGGAGAATGTTAGTGCAATCATTTGATGCTTTATTTGGCATATATAAAGTTATCATATCCCAGCCGAAATGTAGCATGCCTTACTGACCAGTCACTACTTCATTTCATGACATTCTCCTTCCAGAATATGTTGAAATAGTGTTGTTGATTTCAAAACAAGGAAGATACTTAGCCTCTCTGATATTTTTGTAACCTGATGAGGGATGAGAATCTTTTGTGCGTTGGTTTCCTAGTGCTGCTATATTCAGCACAGACTTAGTGTTTTACAATATATGTTATGACAATTCTGTAGATCAGAGGTATAGTTTGCATCTCTCTAGACTAAAGTCAGTATGTGAGCAGACTGTATATATTTCTGGAGACTCAAGAAGATCATAAGTTTCTTCTTTAATATTACTGTGAAGGAGACTCCGACCACGTTCATAGTCTACAAGCAAAAGAAGTATTGTACTACAGGGTGGAAGACAGTCATATATTCATAGTTCTATAGTCATAGTACTGGCTATTTTCATTGACTGTTATTAATGCCTTTAAATGCTTTTTTGTTTGTTTGTTTCCCATTTGTTGGTAGATTTTTACCTCTTTGAAGTTGCAGAACCAAAGGTCCTCAGGTTCTTGTTATCTGTAGTTAAAGGGCATTCCACCTGCGTTCTTTGGCTCAGAGTTTGAAAAAGAAAAAAATTTGACCACCATGTGTTTTTTCATTAATGCTTTAAATAAAAGAATTAAAGGAAACACTACTAACAGATGCCTATTAGTTTCCATTGCTTTACATAAATAAAACAGTGATTTATTAAACTAAAAATTGTTAATCTCTTCTATTGCCAACAGTTTTGTAGACACTGGCAGCACCAATGGAGTTTAGGCTTACCACTGAATGAAGTGGTAAATTTTACTTTAGAATACAGTTTTAGGAAAATAAATACTAGAGAATTCTTGCATTCTCAAACACTGAATTTCTGGCAGAAAACTTACTTTTCCCAGAAAAATGTAGATAAATTCTTTTGGGTAGAGATTTCTAGTTTTAACCATATGGAATAAAATGTAATAATATTTTGGAAATTTAAAGAGAACTCAGGATTCCAGAGAAAGACAAAGATGCAAGGCTACTGCAACAAAAAGCACAGGAATACAGTAATTAGAGAGGCAGAAATAGGTAAATGATAATTTGGATGAATATATGAAAATAATGGGTATCTAAATTAAGACATGGTGGTGAGATAGCTTGGTAAACAAAGATACTTACCATACATGCATATATGCAATACACAAATATATACAATAAACATATAAATTAATAATAATAAAAGCAAGCAGAAAAATGAAGACTGCCTGTGATGGCCTTATTAATGGACTCAACCCAAAGAAATTTAAAGATTATAGGAATACAATTAAAATCTCCAAAATCAAAGCCAAATAAGAAATAAAAACATAAACACAACAGAAAAATCAACAATCATAGAACAATTTCAAGATATGGTATAAAATTGGAACAGACTTGAAGAACTGGGATACTTGAAGTAATGACTAAAATTTCAAAACTGATGACAAGCTCTGAATCACCAGGCCAAGAAAGCTCAGGAACAAGCAGAAGAGATAATATCTCCCTTCTTACTCCAAGAACCTACATAGCATGTGTGGTGGTTTGAATAAGAATGGGCCCTATAGGCTCAAAGATTTAAATGTGTGGTCACCAGGAAGTGGAACTATTTGAAAGGATTAGGAGGTATGTCCTTGGTGGAGGAAATGTGTCACTGTAGATGAGCTTTTAGGTATCAAGGGCCCAACCCAGCCCCAGCATCATCCCCTTCCTGCTGTCTGCAAATCTAGATGTAGAGGTCTCAAATACCTTGTCAGTTCATGACTGCCTGCATAGCACCACACTTTTTTCTATGATGAAAATTGACTAAATCTCTGAAACTGAAAGCCAGCCCCAATTAAATGCTTTCTTTCATAAGAGTTGCCATGGTCGTGGTGTCTACTCACAGCAATAGAACACTGGATAAAACCAAAGTTGGTAGCGGGGATCAGGTTACTGTTATGACAGCCCTGACTATGTTGCTTGTTGTGACTTTGGATTAGGAAAGCAGTTGAACACATTAAGTGAAGCTTGATGGCCCATATCAATAGGAGCATGGAAGAGAGCGCTAAGGGGATTTTCACTATGGAGGCCGAGCTCTAGAAGTTTCAGAGGAGAAGAATATTAGTAAGTGGCCTAGAGACAATTCTTCTGTTATACTGGTAATGCTGCTTTTTGCCCTTTTCATAAAAAATCTGCCTAAGGCTCAATTGGAGAGTTTTAGATTAATGATATTGACAGAGACTTCAAAACAGCCTAGTATTGATTCTGTTGGATGGCTATTAGTGGCCACTCTTATGTTGATATATAATGAAAACAGCAAGTTTGATCAAGGAAAACCACAAAATGTACAGAATGAGGAGAAAAAAGACCACCAGGAAGTGCAATAGAACTAAGGCCCAGACTCAAAGAGATAAAAAGGTTCAAGAAAAGTCTGATTGTAAATAAAAAAATGTGGAGTGGGGAACCTCAATGTAAGATCCTACCCATCTAAGCTTCCAACTTGTGAAAAAGAATTAAATAAAACATTAAGCAGAGAAGAACACCACCGACAACAGAAAGGTGGTACAAATGTGATTAATGAACATGAGGGGCCTCCTTCAGTCCCAGAAAGCAGCAAAATTTGGCAGCTTCAAAGTCAAGGATGTAAGAAAGAGGTCAGGCAATCTTCCTCTGTGGCTAAGGAAAGCCACTGAGGTCAGTCATGTGTCAGGAGTATCCCTGCATAGACCCAGAAAGACCATTACATGAAGCTGTGAAGGTGAAAGATGTATTGTCTAGGAATCCCCAAGATGTTGGAAATTCCAGAGTTGTGGTATACATAACAAGGAAAGCTGCTAACAATGTATGGAACCAAACCAAGAGAGAGAAGTATGTTGCAGTCAAATAAAACTGAAAAGAGTTGGAAAATTGAAGAGCACTTTGAAATCAGACATGGAGATGTAGTATTTGGAGTATACCCAGTTGGTTTTCAGACTTCCTTTTGTACAGTATTTCCTCATTATGCTCCATTTTTTCCCTTTTGAAATGATAATTTATATCCTGTGCCACTATATGTTCAAAGTATGTGTTCTGCTTTTTTTTTTTTATTTTGATCTTATAATGGATTACAGTTAACAGATTGTCTTGAGTCTCAGAAAAGACTTTGCACTTTGGACTTTCAAAAAATGTTGAGACTATGGGGACTTTTGAAGTTGGACTGAATTTGTTTTTGCATTGTGATAGTCTACAAGCCTATGGGGACTGGAATGTGTTGGTTTGAATAACAATAGCCCCCATAGGCTCATATATTTGAATGCTTGGTCATCAAGGAATGGCATTATTGCAAAGTACTAGAAGAAGCAGCTTTGTTGGAGGAAGTGTGTCACTGTGGGTGGGCTTTGAGATTTCAAGTGTCCAAGTCAGGATTTCTCTTGCTGCTGCCTCTACATACAAATATAGAACTCTCAGCTATTTCTTCAATGTCATGTCTCTCTTGTGAGTCACCATGCCCTCTTCCATGATAAGAACTGACCAAATCTCTGAAACTGTAATAAAATTCCTATTAAATGTTTCCTTTTATAAGAGTTGCCATGGTCATGGTGTCTCTTCACAGCAGTAGAACACTGGCAATGACAGCATGCCACCAGAGCTTCCAAGAAAACATACATGCATACATCGTATACTCTGCAAGGAGGCAGAAGAGAATGAAGCATCTTACCTGTAGAGAAGCAGAAACAAAAATACTATGACCAATATTGAAAACTTTTAAATTGTGGAAAAAGTAAACATTTTAAGTGCTCCTTGAAAAGAAAACTTTAATATCCAAAGAAAGTTTCCATAAAAATAAAAGGCAAATACTTTCTTCAAAAAAATCTCAGAAAATTTATTAACACCAAATGTATCTTGCTAGAAACTGTTCAAAACTGTTTAGACAGGGGAATCCAAGATGGCAGCAGTCAGCAGGGACACATTTTGAGTTCTGGGGAAAATAGCTACAACATCACAGAAATATAAACAAGCTGAGCAACATCCTGAGAAGCGTGAACCCAGAGGGTCACACCCGGTGAACCCAGGGACTAGTGGGGGGGGTCCCTTGTCGGACCCTCAGACACTCTGAGGCAGTGGAGAGCAGTGCGGCAGGGCACAGCTCTGTGCAGACCCAGGCAGCATGGACCCAGGCAGTGCTGCACAGAACCCAGACCGAAAGGAGAAGTGCGGTGCTGACCCAAGCAGCAGGGAGTGTGGAGCACAGCATGGTGTGGTTTGGAACCCAGGTTCAGGAGCAAGCCACGAAAGTGGGCAAGAGCCATTCAAAAACCTAGCAAGTGGACAGGCTCAGGGCCCAAAGCAGAGGATAGTGGTACAGGACACAGACTCAGGGCGCAAAGCAGAGGTCAATGGCTTGGAGCACAGTCTCAGGGCCCAAAGCAGACGTTAGTGGCGAGAGACCCAGATTTGGGTCCAAAGCAGAGACCTGCAGCATGGGGTACAGAGCAGAGGCCAGTGGCGCGGGACACAGGCCCAGTACCCAGGGCAGAGGCCAGTGCGGACCCGGCCAAAGAAGCAGGCAAATCCATTCAGCGGCTGTCAGGGAGGCACAAGCATATCTGGCCGTACCCAGAAAAATGCTGGACGAAAAGGTCCCTCTACTGGATATACAATTACTTGGAAGAACATTCAACTCAGACAGGGCAGAGGGCAGTCTCTCTTTGGTATGATTACTGCAGGGTCTTCGGAGGTAGCACCAACTGCCAGATAGAGGTACCTCCCGGCTCCCTGAGCACCCAATATTACCACGGTTACTAAAACACACTAAAGAGAAATGGCAGTGCCACTGAAACTGTCCAGAAGACATCAGGAACAATCAGCTTAGGGCAACCAGATGGCTAAAGAACAGCAAAAGAACAAACTGTCAAAAATTAGGGAATATGACTACAACTAAATTCAGCAACTTTAACACAGCAAGCCCTGAACATCCCACCACAGCTGAAACACATGAAAATGATGACAAATCTATACTTAGGAAAATGATGGAGTCCTTTCAAGAAGAAATTAAAATACTGAAAGAATACCAAGAATCCTCAATTTTACAAATAAAAGTATTGCAGAATGCCATTAGAGACCACCAAGCCAATTCAGCCCAACATTAGTAGGAAAGAGACAAGGCAATGAAAGATTCGAAAGATTTGAAAGATTTGCAGACAAAGACAAGCAAATTGGAACAGGAAACATACAAAATGTTTCAAGACTTGAAATTGGAAGTAGAAGCAATAAAGAAAACACAAACAAAGATAAGTATGGAAGTGGAGAATCAAGGGGAGACAACAGGAACTACAGACATGAGTATCAAAAATAGGATATAAGAGATGGAAGACAGGATCTCAGGCATGGAAGATTCGATGGAAGAAATCAGTACATTCAAACAAAATAAGAAATCTAAAAAAGTTCTCAAACATAACATCCAAGAAATCAAGGACTCAATGAAAAGACAGAACCCAAGAATTATAGGCATAGAGGAAAGAGAAGACTCCTGACTCCAAGGTCCAGGAAACATCTTCAACAAAATCATAGAGGAAAATTTACCAAACCTAAAGAGATAGATGTCAATAAAATTCCTGGAGGCATACAGAACACCAAACAAATTGAATCAGAAAAGAAACTCCTCTTGCCACATAATAATTGAAACTCCAAATGCAAAGAACAAAGAAAGAATATTAAAAGCAGTAAGAGAAAAAGGGCAAGTAACTTATAATGGCAGACCCATCAGAATTACACTTGACTTCTCCTCAGAAACTTTAAAAGCTAGAAGGGCCTGGACAGGTGTCCTACAAGCCTTGAGAGAACATAGGTGCCCAGACAGACTAATATTAATATACCCAGCAAAACTCTCTATCAACATTGATGGACAAAACAAGATATTCCATGACAAAATCAAATTTAAACAGTATCTGCCCACAAATACAGCCCTATAGAAGATTTTAGAAGGAAAATTCCAACCCAGAGAAGGTAACTACGCCCAAGAAAACAGAGGAAACAAAAAAATCAACATCAATGGACTCAACTCCCCAATAAAAAGACACAGGCTTACAGAATGGATCCTTAAACAAGACCCATCATTTTGCTGCATACAAGAAATGGATCTCACTAACAAAGAGAGATGCTACCTCAGAGTAAAAGGACTAGGAAAGGGTTTTCCAAGCACATGGACCCAGGAAGCATGCTGGAGTAGCCATCTTAACATCAAATAAAGTAGACTTTCAACTAAAGCCAATCAAAAAAGATAGAGAAGGACACTAAATAGTCATTAAAGGAAATAGTCATCAAGATGACATCTCAGTATTGAATATCTATTCCCCAAACACAAGGGCACCTACATTTGTAAAATAAACTCTTCTAAAACTTAAACCGCACATCAATCCCCAAACATTAGTAGTGGAAGACTTAAACACCCCACTCACAACAAAGGACTGGCCATCAAGACAGACACCAAACAGAGAAATAATGAGTCTAACAGAGGTCATGAATCAAATAGACCTAACAGATATCTACAGAATGTTTCACCCAAACACAAAGGAACACACCTTCTTCTCAGCACCACATGGAACCTTCTCCAAAATCACCATATAGTCAGACAAAGTATGCCTCAACAGATACAAGAAAATTGAAATAACCCCATGTATCTTATCAGACTACCATTGATTACAGCTGGATTTCAACAACAACAGAAATAACAGAAAGCCTACACACTCATGAAAACTGAACAACTCTTTACTGGATGACTACTGGGTCAGGGAAGAAATAAAGAAGGAAATCAAAGACTTCTTAAATCCAATGAAAATGAAGGCACAACATATCCAAACCTATGGGACACAATGAAAGCTGTGCTACATGGAAAGTTCATAGCACTAGGGGCCTTCAAAAAGAAAATTGTTTCAGCTCATATTAGCAAATTAACAGCTGAACTGGAAGAACTAGAAAAAAAAAAGATGTCAACACTCCCAAGAGAAGCAGAAGGCAGGAAATCATCAAACTTAGGTGTGAAATCAACAACTTAGAAGCAAAAAGAACAATGCAAAGAATCAATGAAACCAACAGTTGGTTCTTTGAGTAAATAAAAAAAAATAGACAAATCCTTTACAAAATGAACTAAAAGACAGAGGGAAAAAACCCAAATCAACAAAAACAGAAATGAAAAGGGATAAATAACAACAGATATTGAGGAAATCCAGAGAATCTTTTGGTCCTATTTCAAAAAAATCTGTACTCCACCAAATTTGAAAACCTAAGCGAAATGGACAATTTTCTTGATAGATTCCACCTACCAAAGTTAAATCACGATCAGGTTAACAGATTAAACAATCTTATAACCACTAAAGAAATAGAAGCAGTTATTAAAAATCCCCCAAACCAAAAAAAAAAAAAAGCCCAGGGCCAGATGTGTTCAGCACAGAATTCTACCAGACCTTCAAAGAACAGGTAATACCAACACTCTTCAACCTCTTCCACAGAATGCAATCAGAAGGAACACTGCCAAACTCATTCTATTATTCCACAGTCACCCTGATTCTTAAATCACACAAAGACCCAACAAAGAAAGAGAACTTCAGACCAATTTCCCTCATGAACATACATGCAAAAATACTTAATAAAATACTGGCAAGCCGAATCCAAGAACACATCAAAAGTATCATACACCATGATCAAGTAGGCTTCATCACAGGAATGCAAGGATGGTTAAACATACAAAAATCCATCAATGTAATTCACCATTTAAACATACTGAACAACAACAAAAAAAAAAAAAAACACACATGATCATCTCGCTAGATGCTGAAAACACATTTGACAAAATCCAACACACCTTCATGCTAAAAGTCCTGGAAAAGACAGGCATACAAGGACCATACCTAGAAATAATAAAGGCAATATACAGCAAGCCTGTAGCCAACATCAAATTAAATAGGAGAATCTCGAAGCATTTCCTCTAAAGTGAGGGACAAGACAAGGATGTCCACTTTCACCATATCTCTTCAACATAGTACTTGAAGTTCTTGCTAGAGCAATAAGACAGCTAAAGGAGATTAAGGGGATAAAAATTGGAATCGAAGAAGTCAAATTATCCCTATTTGCAGACAATATGATAGTATACATAAGTTCCCCAAAAATTCCACCAGAGAACTCTTACAGCTGATAAATACCTTGAGCAAGGTGGCTGGATACAAAATTAACACAAAATAATCAGAAGCCCTTCTTTATACAAAAATTAAATGGGCTGAGAAAAAAATTAGGGAAATAACACCATTCACAATAGCGACAAACAATATAAAATACCTGGGGGTAACTCTAGCCAACCAAGTGAAAGACCTGTATGACAAGAACTTCAAGTCCTTGAGGAAAGAATTTGAAGAGGCCATCAGAAGATGGAAAGATCACCCATGCTCATGGATAGGTAGGATCAACATAATAAAAATGGCCATTCTGCCAAAAGCAATACAAAAATTCAATGCAATCCCTATCAAAATACTACCACAATTCTTTATAGACCTGGAAAAAGAAATTCTCAATTTCATATGGAATAACAACAACAACAACAAAAAAAAATAGAATAGCTAAATCACTTCTGTACAGTAAAAAACATCTTCAGGTATCACCATACCAGATCTCAAGCTGAACTACAGAACAATAGTAATGAAAACAGCTTGGTACTGGTATAAAAACAGACGAGTGGATCAAAGGAATCAAATTGAAGACCGAAAAATGAAGCCACACACCTATGGTCACTTAATTTTTGACAAAGAAGCCAAAACCTAACAATGGGAAAAGGAAAGCATCTTCAACAAATGGTGCTGGTCCAACTGGATGTCCACATGTAAAAGAATGAAATTAGGCCCATACTCATCACCTTGTACAAAACTTAAGTCCAAGTTGATCAAAGACCTTAACATGAGGCCTGACACCTAAATCTATTAGAAGAGAAAGTGGGAAAAACCCTCAAACTCATTGGCCCAGGTGACAACTTCCTGAACAGAACACCAACAGCTCAGGATCTAAGACCAACAATCAATAAATGGGACCTCATGAAACTGAAAAGCTTCTGTAAGACAAAAGACACTGTCACTGGAACAAAACGGCACAAAAGATCTGACCAACAATTTGTCCTGTCTACAAGCTGTTCACGGGTCATAGGTGAAGCATAATTTGAGGGGAGGAACAAACAATGACTTGTCCAGTTTGAAACCCAAGATAACTATGAGAGGGAGCCCGCCCCTGATACTATTAATGATATTCTGCTATACTTGCAGACAGGAGCCTAGCACATCTGTCATCAGTCATCAGAGAGACTTTACTCAACAACTGATAGAAACTGATGCAATAAGTGATGCAAACTGATGTAATAAGTGATGCAAACTGATGCAATAAGTGATGCAAACTGATGCAATAAGTGATGCAAACTGATGCAATA
>CAJQZJ010033081.1:3791055-3850124 GCA_907164525.1 Lophiomys imhausi | reverse complement strand
GAAAGAAAGAAAGAAAGAAAGAAAGAAAGAAAGAAAGAAAGAAAGAAAGAAAGAAAGAAGAAAAGAAAAGAAAAAACTTAGACTGGACCTAGTCCCTCATATACAAATGTAGATGATAGCCAACTTTGTCGTCATACAGATTCCTCAGCAAGTTAGAGAGGGGGCAGTCCCAGTGATGGATTTTATTACCTTTTAGTGGGACATTTTACATTAACTGAGTTGTCATGTTGAGCATCAGAGCAAGAGGAAGCTCTTAGCTCTCAGGTGACTGATGAACTGAGGGTGGCTGATATGTGCAAGCCCCCACACTGGTGAAGAAGGATAGATGAGAAAGGAAGTAGAGGTGGGAGGGGGGCTGGGAGAGGAGGAGGGATGGAGCTGCAATCAAGATATAACTTGAATTAATAAATAAATTTTTTAAAAAGAAATTTAAAAAAAGACATCTACAAACTAAATAATCTAATTAAAAATAGTTTACAGTTGTAAACAAAGAGTTCTCAACACAAGAATCTCAAATGGAAGCACTGTTCAACACCCTTAGTCATCAGGGAAATGCAAATCAAAATGACTCTGAGAGTCCATCTTACACCTGTCAGAATGGATAAGTTCAGAAACAAAAGTCCCAGTTCATGCTGAAGAGGAGGTAGAGCAAGGAGAACACTTCTGCACTACTGCTGGG
The DNA here is from genome assembly GCA_907164525.1 of Lophiomys imhausi. Taxonomy (NCBI): domain Eukaryota; kingdom Metazoa; phylum Chordata; class Mammalia; order Rodentia; family Muridae; genus Lophiomys; species Lophiomys imhausi. Next base: position 3,849,445 of record CAJQZJ010033081.1, on the reverse strand, counting down.
AGTGAAAACCTATGCAGCTACATTAGAGATGAATATGGTGGTTTCCCAGAAAATTGGGAACTGATCTAACACAAAACACAGTTATGCCTCACTTGGGCATACCCAAAGGATGCTCTATCTTACCATAAGGACACTTGCTCAGCTATGTTCATAGAAGCTTTATTCATAAGAGCCAAAAACTGGAAATACTGTAGATCCCTCTCAGCTAAATAATGGGTTAAAAAATGTGGTACATTTACATAATGGAGTGTTTCTCTGCTGTTAAAAAAATAACATCACAAAATTTTCACGCAAATTGATGGAGTTAGAAGACATCATTCCGAGTCAGGTAACCAAGACCCAGAAAGATAAACATAGTATGTTCTCACTTATAAGCATATATTAGCTGAAAAATAAAGGGCACAATGCTGCAAACCATACAACCAGAGAAGCTAACTAACAAGGAGAGTTCAAGAGTGAATGCATGAATCTCCCTGGGAAGGGGAGAGAGAGAACAGATATTATGCATGAATACTTGTGTGAGTGGGGTAAGGGAACAGGAACGATAAGGTATGGAGAGGAAAAGAGTACTTTGAAAGACAACTGGAATTGCAGGGCATCTTGATATGAGCTAAATGAAAACTCCTACGAATCTATGAAGGTGACCTTAGCTAAGACTTCTAGCAATGAGGGATACAGAGCCTGAACTGGCAATCTCTGGGAACCAGGTAAGACTTCCAGTGGAGGAATTGGGACATCAACCCAGCCACAAAACTATTGATCTACAAGTTGTCCTGCCTACAAGATGTTCTGGGGTAAAGGTGCTGCAGAAATCGTGGAAGTGGCCAACCAATAACTGGTCCAGCTTGAGATCCATTCCATGAGAGGGATCTCACACCTGACACTGCCTGGAGAACCAGGACCCAGAGGCAAATATTACTAGCAAAAAAAAGTCAATAAAATTATTCCTAATATTATTCTACTACATTCATAGATTGGAGCCAAACCCACATGTCACCAGAGAAGCTTCTTCCAGCAACTGGTGGAAATGAATGCAGAGGCCCACTAGAGAGAGGTAAGAGAATCCTGAGGAAGAGGAGGAAGAAGAATTTTAGGAGCCAGAAGAATCAAGGACTCCACAAGAAAACCCATAGAATCAACTAACCTGGACTTATATACCCTCAAAGAGACTGAACCAACAACCAGGGAATGTGCACGGGTCTGACCTAGACACTTTGTATATATTTTACAGTTGTATATCTTAGTCTTCTTGTGGAACTCTTAACAGTGGGCACAAGGACTGTCTTTGACTCTTTTGTCACTTTTTGGAACTCTTTCCCTCTTACTGGTTTTTCTAGTCCAGAGTTAATACAAGGGGGTGTGCCTAGTCTTACTACAACTTGATATGCCATGTTTGGTTGCAATCCATGGGAGGCCTGACATTTTCTGAAGAGAAACAAATAAGGAGTGGACTGGAGGAGGTGAACAAGTGGAGGGAAGGAAATGGGAAAAAAAGAGGGAGAGGAAACTGAAGTCAGGATGTAATATATGAGAGAAGAATACATTTAAAAAATTTAAACAAACAAATGCCATGACACATATACACTACAGATATTATTAATAAGTAAATGATAGATGATAGATAAATAAAGCAACTGTAAAAGTAAATAAATAAGTAAATAAATAAATGAATAAATAAATAAAATACTGTATTGTATAATTTAACTTCTGATGCCAAAAAATATGCCACAAGATATGTGAGGAGCACATCTGGAGTACTACTTATAATATCTAAACTACTTATAATATACATGAGACTGAATATTATCTGATATTGATTGTAAGACTGGTAATAGAGCCTATTACTAAAAAAAATATAAGTCTTATGAGAAAATCTACTACTGATATTTTGCCAAATGGACCTGTAGTTAAACTACTTTCTAAATATTTGTTTACAAGCATAGATTAACACAAATATCATCTATGATTAGAATTCTTTCTTTCAGAAGACAGCATCAAAGCAAGGACTTATAGTCATAGTACTGAAAATATGTGACTGCTGATTGCTCAGTCCAAAATGAGACATCTATATCAGCCCCTCCAAATCTAATGGACCATCATGGAAGAAGGAGTGAAAGGATTGTGGAAACCAAAGTATGAGGAGGAATGTATTGGGATGCTTCCTTCTGGATATGATATAGCCTTTGCCATCATGAACATCCAACAGCTACACTGCTGGCATAAGACCTGTAAAAGAAAAAAGGGAAGGAAGAAAGGTAAGAGTGAATGAATGAACGGAGGGAGGGAGGAGTATGTGAAGGAATAAATGGGATAAATATGAGCTTAGGAGGGGACTAGTTGACAAGAAGGGGATTGGTCGGTGTGGGAAGAGAGTGAGAGGTCAGTGTTGGTGAATATGACAATACCATATTGTATGTAAATATGATATTGTCAAAATAAATAATATATATTGACCTAAAGAATAGTAATGAGAAATATTTTAAAAGTATGAAATGAAAAAACAAGATGCAAACATTTAAAATCAGAGGCAGGGGGATCCAAGATGGTGGTGGCTGGCACGGACGTATTTTGATTTCGGGGTCAACAGTCACAAGGCAGCAAGTGTTGCAGGATGCTGTACAAAGGGCACGACCCCTTCTAAATCTCACCCAGCTACACAGGGACCACGGAAGATGCCTGGGCAGGATGCCACTTCCAACTCTCGGACACGTTAGGAAGCCTCTGGACCTGGGAATCGGGATAACCCATCCCCCCAAAAGGAGAAATACCCGGTAAGTTCCAACCTAATACCCAGCCGACAGATTTAGAAACCACGCAGAGATAATCCCCACCCGACTGGGCAATCCCAGGTCTCACACAGACGATCTAATTATCTGGGAAAGGTTGCGACACTTGGAAGTGAAGACGTTCCACTGCAAAGCGCCTTCAGATCCCAGTCTGTGATGTCACAGGCCAGCTTCCAAGCCTCGAGAGCAGCAAGGCTATTGGAGCTGAACTGCAGATTTACCCCCTACAGGAACCAACCCCGGGCAAACTGTGAGATATTTGAAACTGTCCTATATCGAACATTTGTACTAGTAAGGGCCCTTCCAGCGGGGAATCAGAGCTTACTTGTGCACAGCTCCGCCACCTGAATTAATTAGGTCCCCACCTGGGAGGCGGGACTGAATGACTCTCCTTATAGGGGTGGAGTAAGGCAACTCCTACACCACAGTGCCCCATTTGGACCCAAGTCCAGAAGACAGCAAAGAAAAAAAAAATTCCTCATGGCCAGAGGCCAGAGACAAAAAAAAAAAAAAAAATACAGAGCAAAATGTCTCCAACAAAAGAAAGCAACGCTATTCCATCCAGCCCGAACCACCTCACCACAGCTGAAAGACATGAAAACGATGACAATTCTACATTATGGAAAGTGATACAGTCCCTTCAAGAAGAACTTAAATCTATGAAGGAATTCAAAGAAGCCACAATTGCACATACGAAAGCGATGGAAAACACCATTAGAGAACTTCAGAACAAGGTGACTCAACTTGAACAAGAAAAAGAGAGGGCAATGGAAGACTTCCAGGCAAAGACAAGCAAACTGGAGCAGAAAATGTACAAAACAAATAGCATCACTCAAGAAATGAAAATTAAAATGGAAACAATAAAGAAAACACAGTCAGAGTTAAAAATGGAAATGGAGAATCGAGGGAAAAGCACAAGAACTATGGATTTGAGTACCAAAAATAGGATTCAAGAGATGGAAGACAGGATCTCAGGCATGGAAGATTCGATGGAAGAAATCAGTACAACATCCAAAGAAAATGAGAAAGCTAAAAAATCTCTCACCCACAATATCCAAGAAATCAAGGACTCAATGAAAAGACGGAACCTAAGAATTATAGGCATAGAGGAAAGAGAAGACTCCTGACTCCATGGTCCAGGAAATATCTTCAACAAAATCATAGAAGAAAACTTCCCAAACCTAAAGAAAGAGATGCCAGTAAAAATCCAAGAGGCTTACAGAACACCAAACAGATTAGATCAGAAAAGAAATTCCTCTCACCACATAATAATAGAAACTCCAAATGTAGAAAACAAAGAAAGAATATTAAAAGCTGTAAGAGAAAAAGGTCAAGTCACATGCAATGACAGACCCATCAGAATCACACCTGACTTCTCCTCAGAAACTTTAAAAGCTAGAAGGGCCTGGATGGATGTCCTACAAGCCCTGAGAGAAGAGAGGTGCCCAGCCAGACTACTATACCCACCAAAACTCTCTATCAACATAGAAGGAGAAAATAAGATATTCCATGACAAAATCAAATTCAAACAATATCTCCTCACAAACCCAGCCCTACAGAAGATCCTAGAAGGAAAATTCCAACACAGAGAAGATAACTACATGGAAGAAAACAGAGGAAATAGAAACCTCCACAGCAACTAAACAAAAGAGAAACACAAGACAGCCAGCTATACCAAAATAATGGGAAATAACAACCCCTGGTCACTAATATCCATCAACATCAATGGACTCAACTCGCCAATAAAAAGACACAAACTTACAGACTGGATCTGTAAACAGCACCCATTTTTTGCTGTATACAAGAAACACATCTCACTATTGAAGATAAACACTACCTCAGAGTAAAGGGGTGGAAAAGGTCTTCCAAGCAAATGGACCCAGGAAACAAGCTGGAGTAGCCACCCTAATATCAAACAATATAGACTTCCAATTGAGGTTAATAAAAAAAGACAGAGAAGGGCATTACATATTCATTAAAGGAAATATACACCAAGAGGTCATCTCAACATTGAACATCTATGCCCAAATACAAAGGCACCTACATTTATAAAAGAAACGCTTCTAAAACTTAAATCGCACATCGATCCACACACTTTAATAGTGGGAGACTTCAACACCCCACTCACAACTATGGACAGATCATCAAGACAGAAGCCAAACAGAGAAATAATGAGTCTAACAGAGATCATGAACCAAAAGGACCTAACAGATATCTACAGAACGTTTCACCCAAACACAAAAGAATACACCTTCTTCTCAGCACCTCATGGAACCTTCTCCAAAATCGACCATATAGTTGGACACAAAAATAGCCTCAACAGATACAGAAAAATTGAAATAACCCCTTGTATCTTATCAGAACACGATGGAATAAAGCTGGACTTCAATAGCAAAAGAATCAACAGAAAGTCTACACTCACATGGAAATTGAACAACTCTTTACTAGAGAACCACTGGGTCAGGGAAAAAATAAAGAAGGAAATCAAAGACTTCTTAAAATCCAACGAAAATGAAGACACAACATATCCAAACCTATGGGACACAATGAAAGCTGTGCTACGAGGAAAGTTCATAGCATTAAGTGCCTTCAAAAAGAAAATTGTGACAGCTCATATTAGCGAATTAACAGCTAAACTGGGTGAATTGGAAAAAAAAGAAGCAAACACTCCCAAGAGGAGCAGAAGACAGGAGATCATCCAACTTAGGGTTGAAAACAACAACTTAGAAACAAAAAGAACTATACAAAGAATCAATGAAACTAAGAGTTGGTTCTTCAAGAAAATCAACAAAATAGACAACCCTTAGCCAAATTAACTAAAAGACAGAGGGAGAAAACACAAATCAACAAAATCAGAAATGAAAAGGGTGAAATAAAAACAGACATTGAGGAAATCCAGAGAATATTTGGATCCTACTTTAAAAATCTATACTCCACCAAATTTGAAAACTTAAGTGAAATGGACAATTTTCTTGATAGATTCCACCTACCGAAGCTAAATCAAGATCAGACAAACAGATTAAACAGCCCTATAACCCCTAAGGAAATAGAAACAGTCATTAAAAATCTCCCAACCAAAAAAAAGCCCAGGGCCAGATGACTTTAGCACGTAATTCTACCGGACCTTCAAAGAGGAGCTAACACCAATACTTTTCAAACTCTTTCACCAAATAGAATCTGAAAGAACATTGCCAAACTCATTCTACGAGGCCACAATCACCCTGATTCCTAAACCACACAAAGACCCAACAAAGAAAGAGAACTTCAGACCAATCTCCCTCATGAACATAGATGCAAAACATTAATAAAATACTAGCAAACCGAATTCAAGAACACATCAAAAGTATCATACACCATGATCAAGTAGGCTTCATCCCAGGGATGCAGGGATGGTTCAACATACGAAAATCTATCACCGTCATTCACCATATAAACAAGATGAAAGAAAAAAAACCACATGATAATCTCGCTAGATGCAGAAAAAGCATTTGAAAAAATTCAACACCCCTTCATGCTAAAAGTTCTGGAGAGAACAGGCATACAAGGGCCGTACCTAGAAATAATAAAGGCAATATACAGCAGGCCAGTGGCCAACATCAAAATAAATGGTGAGAAACGTGAAGCATTTCCTCTAAACTCAGAGACAAGACAAGGATGTCCACTTTCACCATCTCTTCAATATAGTACTTGAAGTTCTTGCTAGAGCAATAAGACAACGAAAGGACATTTAGGGGATAAACATCAGAAACGAAGAAGTCAAATTATCCCTATTTGCAGATGATATGATAGTATACATAAGCGACCCCCAAAAATTCCACCAGAGAATTCTTACAGCTGATAAACACCTTCAGCAAAGTGGCTGGATACAAAATTAATTCAAAAAAATCAGAAGCCCTTCTTTATACAACAAACAAAAGGGCTGAGAAAGAAATAAGGGAAACAACCCCCTTCACAATAGCCACAAACAACATAAAATACCTGGGGGTAACTCTAACCAAGCAAGTAAAGGACGTGTACAAGAAGAACTTCAAGCCCTTGAAGAAAGAAATGGAAGAGGCCTTTAGAAGATGGAAAGATCTCCCATGCTCATGGATAGGTAGGATCAACATAATAAAAATGGCCATCCTACCAAAAGCAATATATAGATTCAATGCAATTCCTATCAAAATACCAACACAATTTTTTATAGACTTGGAAAGAGCTAGTCTCAATTTCATATGGAACAACAAAAGCCCAGAATAGCTAAATCAATCCTGTACAATAAAAAAACATATGGAGGTATTACCATCCCAGATTTCAAGCTGTACTACAGAGCAATAATAGTAAAAACAGCATGGTATTGGTATAGAAACAGACCAGTAGATAAATGGAATCGAATTGAAGATCCAGAAATAGACCCACACACTTATGGCCACCTAATTTTTGATAAAGAAGCCAAAACGGCACAATGGAAGAAGGACAGCATCTTCAACAAATGGTGTTGGTCCACCTGGATGTCCATTTGTAAAAAAATGAAGCTAGACCCATACTTATCACCTTGTACAAAACTTATGTCCAAGTGGATCAAAGACCTTAACATAAGGCCGGTCACACTAAATCTACTAGAAGATAAAGTGGGAGAAACCCTCGAACTAATTGGCACAGGCGACAACTTCCTGAACAGAACACCTACAGCCTAGGACTTGAGATCAACAATCAATAAGTGGGACCTCATGAAACTGAAAAGCTTCTGTAAAGCAAAGGACACTGTCATTCGAACAAAACGGTAGCCTACAGACTGGGAGAAAATCTTCACCAACCCCACATCTGACCGAGGGCTAATATCCAAAATCTACAAAGAACTCAAGAAATTAAATGCCAAGAAACAAAATAATCCAATCAAAAAATGGGGAACAGAGCTAAATAGAGAATTCACAAAGGAGGAATCCCTAATGGCTGAGAGTCACTTGAAGAAATGCTCAACATCCTTAATCATCAGAGAAATGCAACTCAAGACGACTCTGAGATTCCATCTCACACCTGTTAGAATGGCTAGGATCAAAAACTCCAATGACAACACATGCTGGTGAGGGTGTGGAGAAAGGGGTACCCTACTCCATTGCTGGTGAGAGTGCAGGCTTGTGAAACCACTATGGAGGTCAGTCTGGCGATATTGTAGAAAACTTGGAATAGCAGAGCCTCAGAACCCAGCCATACTACTTCTGGATATACACCCAAATGCCTCTTCATGGAATCATAAGGAAGTTTCCTCATCTATGTTTATAGCAGCCTTATTTGTAATAGCTAGAAACTTGAAACAACCCAGATGTCCCTCAACCGAAGAATGGGTTAAAAAACTGTGGTACAATAAACAATGTTCAATACCACTGATGCAGGAATGTATGGAGAGAAAATGGAAACTGTCCAGGCAGTCACTGGTATGTCCTTTCTTAGTTTTGGAAGCTGCAGGCCCTGCACTTCCTATATAAGCAGATATATTTATCCCTCTCAGGTCTCTGAGGTGGTTGAAGAATAGACAGCTAGAGTCTCATAGTTAAATTTTGAGTTGTTTAGGAATCAAGAGGGTGTCATAGATCTAAGAAGATACTCTTAAAAGTGTGTTGCAAGTTAGTATGAATGTTGAGTCAGATATAGACCTTTAAACTCATGGAGATGGTTAGATAGTAGAATGTTAAAGTCAGGGGCCAAATATGTATAAACTGGGCATTGGGAAGGTATACTGGGCCATTTAACTCTCATAAATGTGGCCTATTTATATCTGTTGTTTTGTATAATACTTACTGTTATAAGAGAAGGAACCATCTGTGGGACTGAAAGGGGAAATTTCTGGGGGGAAGAGAGTGGAAAGGCGGGATAGGAAGGGGGAATAGGGAGGGGTTTGTGACAGAGATGTAACTTGAAGAAAAAAAAAATGAAGTATTTAAAAAAAAACTGTGGTACATCTACACAATGGAATATTATTCAGCTATCAGAAAAAATGAAATTATGCAATTTGCAGTCAAATGGATGGAACTAGAAAAGCTCATCCTGAGTGAACTAACCCAGACTCAGAAGGACACATATGGCATCTATTCACTTATAGTAGGATTTTAGCTATATAGTAGAAGGTGTCAATACTACAACTAACACACCAAAGGGAACTTGGACATAGACTTCTTATTTTTAATTTTTATTTTTTATTTACTTTCTATATATTAGTTATATTTTTTAGTCTTTTTTATCTATTGTATGCTTATTGATTTGTTTGTTTAGTAGTACTCTCTCCCAGGCAACAAGACACTTTTCACTGATGGTACTGCTTCATAGATCCCCAATGAATGAAGGGGCTCTTGGCCCTCATACGACCTCTCAACTGAGATGAGGGACTGTTATATAAGGACACCCCACCCCAGAGAAATGGGATGGAAGGGTTAGGAGGTAAAGAAAAAAAATGAAATGTGATATTTCGGCCTTTTACTACTAACTGTCATGAACTGTTTTGGATAATTAAGAAATGCAAACTAATGGTTATGCAAGCCAGCCATTCTGTTAGGTACTATGACAGCCTATTATAGTTTCTTGCTAAACTAATCAGAAATAAACCTGCTAAGAGACAAGCAACATCTGCTTACCTTAATATAATAGGGCCTCTTCAAAAACCTCGAGAGATCTGCAGAATATTTCATTCAAAGATGTTTTCGTAACTTTAGATTTTTTTATATCAAGACATATCAACTCCTGGCAGCACCCCCTATTCTCCTCCAAGTAGAAGATGAGCATCGAAGAATCTCCAGTGGGAGATGATTGAATTAGTCGCAAGCCTATCTCTTGGTAGGAAAAGCCCCTTGCTCCAACTGTAGACAGAATGCTGTCCAAAAAGGACAAAACCTGGAAGCAGGTAAGTCGACAGCCTAGCTCTGCCAAGACAGGGTAGGTAAGTCCTTCATAACCCCTGCTCTACAATCAATGTCTGTCAGAGAAGCGGGGCCAAACGACTGAAGAGCAATGCTGTAATGTATGGAGAGAAAATGGGAACTGTCCAGGCAGCCACTGGTATGTCATTTCTTAGTTTGGGAAGCTGCAGACCCTGTACTTCCTATAAAATCAGATATATTTATTCCTCTCAGGTCTCTGAGGTGATTGAAGAACAGATAGATAAAGTCTCATAATTAAATTTTTAGTTGTTTAGGAATCAAGAGAGTGTTATACATCTAAGAAGATACTTTTAAAATTGTGTTGCAATTAGTATGAATGTTGAGTCAGATATAGAACTTTAAACTCATGGAGATGTTTAAATAGTAGAATGCTAAAGTCAGGTACCAAATACATATTGACTGGTCATTGGGAATGTACATTAAGCTATATAACCCTCATAACTGTGGCCTAATTAAAAATAAAAATAAATAAATAAAATCAGAGGCAAAAACAACCTGTTGAAAAAAAATGTAACACGCAAAGTTTATATTATTTCAAATACATTAACAATGACTTTAAATATAAATGATCCATATACATAGATCAATTAAAAATATATAGTGTGAGTATATTAAGTAATATGATACAACTGCATGTTGAATACAAAAAAATTTCACTAGACTTAAATAAAAAGGGGGAGGGAAGATGGACTGTGCTAACAAAATATAGCTGGAATTGCTTTTAATTTTGAGACAAAGAAGCCTTCAGAATAAAAACCTTTCATGAATAAGAACCAACACAACAATTGCTGTGAAGCTTCATCTTTAAGATTGAAGCAAGGCTTAGGAAAGTCAAAAGGCTCAGAGAGCTCCTGAAACACATAAAACTTAGGAGGCTCAGAAAATTAGTCTTTTACAAGATCCCTCTCTTAAGTTATAAAAGCAGTAAACAGTTGCTTGGTGGAGGATACTTTCCAGAAGAGACAGCTATAAGCTGGGCAGGGAGCTCCAGAAGTACAATTTTCATGAGCCATCACCCATGTTAGGGTGGAGTCATAACTAATACAGCTGGTGTACTCCTGCAAATATCCCAAATCACTCTTTGGCTTATGAAACAAGACTTGGGTGGGATCACTTGATCTCTTATCAGCATCCTGTTTGTGGTTCATTGACATTCATGCACATCTCGCCAGGAAAAAATATAAAACAACCGTAAAGATGATTAGAACTAATAGCAGAATATGAAAATATGTGAAGCAATACATGGCAAAAGTTCAAGACAAAGACAAACCCAATATCCCAGTTTGAGATTTCAATATTTACCTTAAAGTGACAGCAACATGAATCATTATTATCTAGTTGCCATGTATTCTGTGCTCTATCAACAACGAGAGGAACGCACATACTTCTCAGGATCACAGCAAATATCTCACAATATGAACTACATTCTAGGATGTCAAAAATGGTAGAAAATGTAAGAATATTGAAATCTGACAAAATATGTGCTCTTATCACAGGTAATTAAAACTATAAGTTGAGAACAAAAAGACATGCTAGTTGGAAATGTATCCAATAAGTGGAAACTAAAGAAAAATACTTATAAATAAAATATGGATCAATGAAGTCTCAGAGAAACTGGATAATATTTAAAGTAAAAGAAAATGAAAATAAAAATATAAACTATCTAAATGTAGTATGTTTAGAAAAAAATATATTAAATGTTCATATTAGAAAACAGATAAGAAAATCTTCTTAACCTTTTTTTTTTTTTAAGATTTATTTATTATGTATACAGTGTTCTGTCTGCAGGTATATCTGCAGGCCAGAAGAGGGCACCAGATTTCATTATGGATGGTTGTGAGCCACCATGTGGCTGCTGGGAATTAAACTCATGACCTCTGGAAGAGCAGCCAGTGCTCTTAACTGCTTTGTATGGCTGGGTCTCGAGGCAGAGCTATTCCAAGATACTTACATACTGACCTCCACAAAGCCTGTACTCCCACTAGCAATGGAGGAGAGATCCCCTTTCTCCACAACCTTGCCAGCATGTGCTGTCACTTGAGCTTTTGATCTTAGCCATTCTGACAGGTGTGAGATGGAATCTCAGAGTCATCTTGAGTTGGATTTCTCTGATGATTAAGGATGCTGAGCATTTATTCAAGTGTCTCTTAGCCATTAGGGCTTCCTCCTTTGTGAATTCTCTGTTTAGCTCTGTTCCCCATTTTTTGATTGGATTATTTTGTTTCTTGGCATTTAATTTCTTGAGTTCTTTGTAAATTTTAGATATTATCCTTCTGTCAGATGTGGGGTTGGTGAAGATTTTTTTCCCAATCTGTAGGTCAGTGTTTTGTTTCCTTTGCCTTATAGAGGCTTTTCAGTTTCATGAGGTCCTATTTATTGATTGTTGGTCTTAGAGTCTGAGCTATTGGTGTTCTATTCAGGAAGTTCTCACCGGCACCCATGAGTTTGAGGGTTTCCCCCACTTTCTCTTCTAATCGATCTAGTGTGTCAGAGCTTATGTAAAAGTCTTTGATTCACTTAGACTTAAGTTTTGTGTAAGGTGATAAGTATGGGTTTAATTTCACTGTTTTACATGTCGATATCCATTTGACCAGCACCATTTGTTGAAGATGCTGTCCTTTTCCCTTGTATAGTTCTGGATTCTTTATCAAAAATTAAGTGACCATAGGTGTGTGGGTTCCTTTCTGGGTCATGATTTCAACTCCATTGATCCACTAGTCTGTTTCTATACCAGTACAATGCTGCTTTTATTACTATTGCTCTGTAGTACAGCTTGAAATATGGAAGGCTGATACCTCCAGATTTTTTTTTACTGTACAGGATTGACTTAGCTATTCTAGTTTTTCTTGTTTTTTTGTTTGTTTTTTGTTATTCCATATGAAGTTCAGAATTACTTTTTTCAGGTCTTTAAAAAATGCAGTGGTATTTTGATAGGAATTGCATTGAATCTGTTTATTGCTTTTGGTAGGATGGCCATTTTTATTATGTTGATCCTACCTATCCGTGAGCATGGGAGATCTTTCCATCCTCTGATGCCCTCTTCAATTTTTTCTTCAAGGGCTTGAAGTTCTTGTATACATCAGTGACCCAAAAAATTCCACCAGAGAACTTCTATAGCTGATAAACTCTTTCAGCAAGGTGGCCAGATAAAAAAATCAATTCAAAAAAATCAGTAGCCCTTCTTTACACAAAAGATAAATGGGCTGAGAAAGAAATTAGGGAGTCAACACCCTTCACAATAGCCACAAATAATATAAAATACCTGGGGATTACTCTAACCAAGCAAGTGAAAGACTTGTATGATAAGAACTTCAAGTCCCTGAAGAAAGAAATTGAAAAAGATACCAGAACATGGAAAGATCTCCCTTGCTCATGGATAGGTAGGATCAACATAATAAAAATGGCAATCTTACCAAAAGGAATATAAAGATTCAATGCAATTCCTATCCAAATATCAACTCAATTTTTACAGTTCTGAAAAGAAACAATTCTCAACTTCATATGGAACAACAAAAGACCCAGAATAGCTAAATCAATCATGTACAATAATAGAACATCTGGAGGTATCTCCATCCCAGATTTCAAGCTGTACTACAGGGCAATAGTAATAAAAACAGCATGGTACTGGTATAGAAACAGACCAGTTGAACAATGGAATCAAATTGAAGACCCAGAAATAAACCCATACACCTAGGGTCACTTAATTTTTGATAAAGAAGCCAAAAACATACAATGGAAAAAGGAAAGCATCTTCAATAAATGGTGCTGGTCTAACTGGATGTCAACATATAGAAGAATGCAAATAGATCCATACTTATCACCCTGTACAAAACTTAAGTCTAAGTGGATCAAGAACCTCAACATAAATCTGGACACCTTAACATTAATAGAAGAGAAAGTGGGGAAAAGCCTTGAACTCATTGTTACTGGTAGCAACTTCCTGAATAGAATAACAATAGCTCAGGCACTAAAACAAACAATCAATAAATGGGACCTTATAAAACTGAAAAGCTTCTGTAAGGCAAAGGACACTGTCCTTAGAACAAAACGGCAGCCTACAGACTGGGAAAGGATCTCCACCAACCCAACATCTGACAGAGGGCTAATATCCAAAATATATAAAGAACTGAAGAAATTAAGCACCAAAATGTCAAATAACCCCATCAATAAATGGGGTACAGAGCTAAACCAAGAATTCACAGAAGAGGAATCTCTAAAGGTGGAGAGGCATTTGAGGAAATGTTCAACATCTTTGGTCATCAGGGAAATGCAATTTAAAACAACTCTGAGATTCCATCTCACACCTGCCAGAATGGCTAAGATCAGAAACTCAAATGATAGCACATGCTGGCAAGGATGTGGAGAAAGGGGAACACTCCCATTGCTGGTGGGACTGCAAACTTGTGCTATCACTTTGGAAATCAATCTGGAGATATCTTAGAAAATTGGGAATAAATCTACCTCAAGACCCAGCCATACCCCTCTTGGGCATATATCCAAAAGATCTGAAAAGAAACCAAAAGGACATTGCCTCAACAATGTTCATAGCAGCTTTATTTGTAATAGCCAGAAACTGGAAACAACCCAGATGTTCTTCAACTGAAGAATAGATAAAAAAAAAACAAAAAACAAAAAAAAAACTGTGGTACATTTACACAATGGAATACTACACAGCTATTAAAAATTAGGAAATCATGCAATTCAAAACCAAATGGATGGAGCTAGAAAAGCTCATCCTAAGTGAGCTGACGCAGTCCCAGAAAGATAAATATGGTATGTATTCCCTTATAAATGGATATTAACCATATATCACAGGATAACTATCCTACAACCCATACACCCAAATAGATAGGAACCTAGCATATCTATCCTAGGAAAAATTTTGCCCACCATTGAGTCATGGAATCTGCTGCAAGTTAGTGGAACACCACACCCTAGATGGTGTGCCTTATCAAGCTCCAGTACAAGTGGAAGCTCTTGGTCCTCACATGACGCAAGATCTGAGGGAGTATGATATGTGAGGGCCTACCTCATCTGAGGAGAAGGAGAGTACCAAGTAGAGAACAAGGAGGGAAGGAGGGAGGGAAGGTGGGAGGAGGAAGGGAGGGAGGGGAGGGAGGAAGGGAAGGAGGGACCAAGAGGGGAGGAGGGAGAAAACTATGTTCTAGAAGTAAATAATACTTTTTTAAAGAAAAGAGTTAATAAGCTTAAAAAATATAATAAAAATACAATATAAAAATTTCAAACTATAATTTACCAAAGGTTTACTTGCCTAACTGGCATGAAAGGAAAATGGCCTTAATTTCAGATTTCAGGTTGGGAGATATTTAATAACTGTTTATATTTCCTTAGGGATTATAGGGGTGGTTAATCTATTAACCTGATCTTGATTTAACTTCAGAAGGTGGAATCTATAGAGAAAATTGTCCATTTCGCTTAAGTTTTCAAATTTGGTGAAGGATAGATTTTTAAAGTAGGACCTAAGATTCTCTGGATTCCCTCAATGTCTGTTGTTATTTCTCCCTTTTCATTTCTGATTTTGTTTATTTTGGTTTTTTCCCTTTGCCTTTTAGCTAATTTGGCTGAGGGTTTGTCTATTTTGTTGATTTTCTCAAAGAACCAACTCTTGGTTTCATTGATCCTTTGTATCATTCTTTTTGTTTCAAAATTATTGATTTCAGCCCTAAGTTTGATGATTTCCTGCCTTCTGCTCCTCTTGGGAATGTTTTCTTCTTTTTCCTCCAATTCTTTCAGTTCAGCTGTTAATTCCCTAATATGAGCTGTCACAATTTTCTTTTTGAAGGCACTTAGTGCTATGAACTTCCCTCGCAGCACAGCTTTCATTGTGTCCCATAGGTTTGGGTATGTTGTGCCTTCATTATCGTTGGATTTTAAGAAGTCTTTGATTTTCTTCTTTATTTCTTCCCTGACCCAGTTGTCATCCAGTAGACAGTTGTTCAGTATCCATGAGTGTGTAGGCTTTCTGTTATTTCTGTTGTTGTTAAAGTCCAGTTTTATTCTATGGTGGTGATAAAATACAAGAGATTATTTCAATTTTCTTGTATCTGTTGAGGCTTGCTTTATGGCCAACTATATGCTTGATTTTGGAGAAGGCTCCATGCAGTTCCTAGAAGAAGGTGTATTCTTTTGTGTTTGGGTGAAAAGTTCTGTAGATATCTGTTAGGTCCATTTGGTTCAGGACCTCTGTTAGATGCATTATTTTTCTGTTTGGTTTCTGTCTTGATGACCTATCCATTGTTGTGAGTGGGGTGTTGAAGTCTCCCACTACTAATGTGTGGGGATCAATGTGTGGTTTAAGCTTTAGAAGAGTTTCTTTTACAAATGGAGGTGCCCTTGTATTTGGGGCATAGATATTTAATACTGAGATGTCCCCTTGATGAATATTTCCTTTAATGAGTATGTAATGCCCTTCTCTATCTTTTTTTATTTACTTCAGTTGAAAGTCTATTTTATTTGATATTGAGATGGCTACTCCAGCTTGCTTCCTGGGTCCATTTGCTTGGAAGACCTTTTCCCAGCCCTTTACTCTGAAGTAGCATCTCTCTTTGTTAGTGAGATGCATTTCTTTCTTTTTTTTTTTTTTTTTTTTTGGTTTTTTGAGACAGGGTTTCTCTGTGTATCCTTGTGTATCCTTGGCTGTCCTGGACTCACTTTGTAGACCAGGCTGGCCTCGAACTCACAAAGATCCGCCTGCCTCTGCCTCCCAAGTGCTGGGATTAAAGGCCTACGCCACCACCGCCCGGCGAGATGCATTTCTTGTATGCAGCAAAAGAATGGGTCTTGTTTACAGATCCATTCTATAAGCCTATATCTTTTTACTGGGGAGTTGAGTCCATTGATGTTGATAAATGTTAATTACCAAAGGTTGTTATTTCCTTTTATTTTGGTGTAGGTGGTGGTTGTGTGTTTCTTTTGATTTAGCTGCAGTGGAGGTTTTTTGGTTTTTTTTTTTTTGTTTTTTGTTTTTTGTTTTTTTTGCTTTGCTTTTTATATTTTCTTGGGAATAGTTATATTCTCAGGGTTGGAATTTTCCTTCTAAGATCTTCTGTAGGGCTGGATTTGTGGGTAGATTCTCTTTCATTTTGATTTTAACATGGAATATCTTGTTTTCTCCATCTATGTTGATAGAGAGTTTTGCTGGGTATAGTAGTCTGTCTGGGCACCTATATTCTCTCAGGGCTTTTAGGATATCTGCTCAGGCCCTTCTGGCTTTTAAAGTTTCTGAGGAGAAGTCAGGTTTAATTCTGATGGGTCCACCATTATATGTTACTTGACCTTTTT
Source organism: Lophiomys imhausi (assembly GCA_907164525.1). Taxonomy (NCBI): domain Eukaryota; kingdom Metazoa; phylum Chordata; class Mammalia; order Rodentia; family Muridae; genus Lophiomys; species Lophiomys imhausi. The sequence continues at coordinate 3,832,443 of CAJQZJ010033081.1, read as the reverse complement.
TTTCTTACAGCTTTTAACATTCTTTCTTTGTTCTGTACATTTGGAGTTTCAGTTATTATGTGGTGAGAGAAGTTTCTTTTGTGATCTAACCTGTTCGGTGTTCTGTATGCCTCTTGGAATTTTATTGGCATCTCTCTCTAGGTTTGGGAAGTTTTCTTCTATGATTTTGTTGAAGATGTTTCCTGGACCTTGGAGTCGGGAGTCTTGTCTTTCCTCTATGCCTATAATTCTTAGGTTCCATCTTTTCATTGAGTCCTTGTAACAGTAAATTTTTATTTATCACACATATATTTATTAATACTTAACAATTACCTAACAATTGTTTATAAAATTTTTAAATCCTAAACCCAAACCCTAACTCTGAAACCTAGCACGTAAAACTTCTTTGTACCTATAATACAACCATTTAACATTAGCCTAAGGTTTCTCAAAAGGATATTTTTCTCTGAGCGTAAGTCCTGATTGATGGCTGGTCTTCATGTAATTTTCAGTTTTAAAGTCTCTTAAAGTTTCTGAATTTCATTTGTCACCTTTGTGGTCTTAAGACCAATTAACATATGAAAGTTTCCCAGGCAGCTCACCTATTTGGATGCTTATGGCCTGCAAAGGCCCTAAGTCTCTGAGGTCCCAGTTTTCAGCATCTAAGCACTCCTGAATTTCAGGGAGAATAGGTCTCCTCTCCAGACCTGAAATGAGTTAATATCGTACAACAATTAGAATACATGCTTACAGCCTGAGAAGGCCAGGATAAAAAGTAATTTCCTACCCAAAGAGTAGGGAGCCTAACCTGAATGCATCTCAAAGGAGCGGGTCCCTTTACAAAAGCTACTGCCTTACATCAAAGTTGGAAAGCTTAGCTCTCTTTATATACTAAATAACTGGCAGTCTTCTAAGCAGAGTTTGAGAATGGAATTAATCACCTAAATTAAAATGGACAAATTCATAATGTCTCAATATGTTTCGATTCCAATTGAGATTGTTTCTCTTAACATACAGATAATTTTTACACTAACAATTGTTGTTCTATGTATACGTTTTGGGAAAGATTTAACTGGGATAGGCTTAACAAAAAGAGCTTACAGATGGAATGCTAAGGTGCTGACAATAAAAATAGGAGAAGGAAGGAGGCCCATCCCTATACAAAAGATAGTAGCAGGAACTCACAAGTGCCTGAGTATTAGGTGCTTATCAAGAGTATCTGGGAAAAGTCCACCAAGGATATACAGTCAAAGCTAGATTTCAGGAATAATAAACAGAACTTTAATTACAGCACAGGATGGCATGTTTAGACCATGGCTTTTGAAATGTTGTTTCTTTGCTTAAATTTTGTTTAGATGTCTTTGATTTTTCTATATCGGGAGGTAAAAAGGATATTTTTGTCGCTAGCAATGCTAAAATATAAGAGATTTTTAAAGATATAAAGAAAAAGGAGTCACAAGCCAGTCTTCTTAAATGTGGGGCTCCCACGAAAAAACTGGTTTCAAGAGAGATATTAGACCCTATGGGAGATATGTTAATTGCTGGGTATGAAGGTACATGCCTTTAATCCCAATATTTGGAAGACAAAGACAGGTGGATACCTGACCTTTGCCAAGATCAGCCTGGTTTACAAAGTAAATCCAAAACAAGAATATACAGAAAAATCCTGTCTCGAAAGAAAAATAGAGAGATATGTTAATTGTGAGAAATTATATATTTTTGGAACAAAGGGACCAAACACCGAAGAAGACAAGACAAGCCCAGATGGTCCAGCTCACAGACTGTTCCAGCCAGGACTTCAATGAAGCCCTGAACTTTCCCATCCAAAGTTCAACTTCAAACTACAACTTCTCAGGACATTCAAATTGCTGAGCACACAGAGACTGGACAACAAATGTTACTATTAAATTACTTAACCATTTTTTCCATTTTATTTGGGCCCCCAAATAGGTTTTCTGCATTCCAATTCAGCAGGAAGCAATTTTAAGAGAATAATACCCCATTCCCAAAAGGTGGGGTGGGTGATTTTTTTTTGGTCATTTGATATGTTAGATGTTGTTTAGGAGGATTGGTTACAAATTGCTAAATGGTCTTATTAATCAAGGTATAGGAGGTTAGACTCAAGGACTTTTCTATTTCTTTTTCTTTTCTCTATTCTTTGTTATATAAGGGGAAAGGACGTGAAAAGAATAGAAGGGGAATATATGTATATAATATAGAAATTACAAGATATAAGGATTGATTATTGAATCTGCTCTGAAACTTAAAACTATTGCTATTCTTAAAATAAAGTTATCTTTTGATACACTGGTATAAAATTTTATATATTGATAAAAACTAAGATTAATTTGATAAAATATTACAGTTTGCTTGTTCAAGATGATAGAGAGATAGATAGATTTATAAATCAATAGATGTCTTTAACATCCTCAGAGACGTACAGAAAATGGCATTTAAAGATATTATTATTTGAATAATTGTTTGACTTTAAGACAGTCAGCTCCTGACAGCTCCCTTTGACTTAGAAGAAAACAATGAGCATCAAAACTAAATCTCCCACAAGGAGATAATTCCTACTGGACAAAAATGTCCCTGCTCTTTTAACAGATTGTATGCAGTCCAAAGATAGACTGGAGCTTAAATGTAGGTAAGTTGATGTCCTCATTCTGCAGAAACAGAATGGGAAAATCCTTATTTCCAGCTGCACAATTATGTCTGTGAGATATGCTTGGCCAGAAAGCTGAAGATGATATTCCAATAGTATGGAGAGATATTTGGGACTATCTTGGCAGCAAACTGTCATTTTTTCTTTTTGGAAGCTGCTCTTCTGTGTTTCCTATTCACTCAAATAATAACTTTATCCCTTCTTAAGTCTTTGATGGGGATGAAAACATAATAGCTATAAAATTTCAATTAAACTTGAGTTATTTAGGATTTAAAAGGAAATATAGGATATGACAGAAATTATTTAGGTTCAGAACTTTAGACACACCAAGATAGATAGATGACTTTTTCTTCCTCAGGATTGACTGATTCAAATAGACTAAATATTATGTGTGTACCTTTTATATATGGCTTTCTTGATTGTTTCATATTTGTTCTTATTGTTTTTGCTATATGAGTTAAAAAATTTAGCCTTTTTATTAGACAAAAGGAGGGAAATGATGGGGTGGTGTTAAGCATTCTAAATGTTGATTGGTCCTCCTAGCTGTCTGTTACTTAATTGACTCTGATTGGTTAAATAAATGTTGAGGCCTGGAGATTGGGTAAAGACAGAGGTAGGCAGGAATAAGGTGCATGTGCTTTTTGAGAGAGAGCATCAGGGGAAAAAGAAAGATGCCGGAGAGAAGCGAGGACAAACAAGGAAGACACGCCATAGGGTAGATTAAAGAAGATCCTTCCACGTGGCCTCGAACATAGGCTTAGCCTGTAGAATAATAGTCCAAAGGGAAATATGTATATATGGGGCCATATTTGGGTAATAGAATTATGAGCTAGCTTAGATGGTCTAGATAAGTACAACTCAGACCTAAGCTTGTTAAAATCCATCCAGTGTCTGTGTGTATTCATGTATAATGGCGGAATAACATCACCGTGAACCAATTAAATATAATATATATACTAGGTAAATAGTTTAATTAGATATTTTTTCAGCAAGTACTCGATTTCTTGGATGTTATGGGTGAGAACTTTTTTAGATTTCTCATTTTCTTTGGTTGTTTTACTGATTTCTTCCATAGAATCTTCCGTGCCTGAGATCCTGTCTTCCATCTCTTGTATCCTATTTTTGATACTCATGTCTGTAGTTCCTGTTCTCTTCCCTTGATTCTACACTTCCACCCTTATCTCTGTCTGAGTTTTCTTTAATGCTTCTACTTCCAATTTCAAGTCTTGAAACATTTTCTTCATTTTATACATTTCCTGCTCCAATTTGCTTGTTGCCTTGTCTCTTTCCTGTTAAAGTTGAGCCACTTTGGCTTGGGGATCTTTAATAGTATTCTCTGTTGCTTTCACTTGTAAAATTGTGGAATCTTAAAATTCCCTCAGAGATTTAAATTCTTCTTGAAAGGACTCTATCACTTTCCAGAATATAGAATTGTCATCATTTTCATATGTTTCAGCTGTGGTGGAGTGCTCAGGGCTTGCTGTACTAGCATAGCTGCATTTTTTTTGGAGTCATATTTCCCTGACTTTTGTTGGATCTGTTCTTTAACTGACCTTTAGTCATTTGGTTGCTCTTAGATGTTTGTTCCTGGTGCTTTCTGGGCTTGGTGCCAAGAGGGGCATTTTGGTGTAGAAGTCATATAGCTTGGTGATCTGTAGCTCTCCGCAGTCTGGATGGGGCCTTATGTGGAGGTTATTCTCAGTGAGTCTCCCAGAGCTCACCCCTTCCTGTTTTGTCCCAATTGGGGACTCAGGTCAGGGGTTGTGGTGGGATGTGTTCCTGTAGGTTCCTGGGATCCAACTGGTCTTTGTATAGATGATGATGCAGGTTGGCGGGCCACAGACTATTGACTGGGGCTGTAGCTCCCCTTCAGCTTACTTGTCGGACCGTGTTCATGATCCTCTCAAGTTGCTCTCAGCGGGTTCTCAGAATCAATGTGTATCTAACAGCCAGAATCACTGTGAGCTGGTACTTCCCACTCCCAGGCAATGAGCAATGGCCTGAGATTGTTTCACTACTCCCGAGTCAGAACTCTCTGTGTTGTAGTCTAGGTATTCATCATGTAGTGGCTCTGCTGGTACGCTCCTGGGTGTCAAAGAACAGATGCTGTGGACTCTGGAGGTCCTAAGTTTGGGAGTTGAGTCTGCCAACTGGAGACCTGAAAGGATCCAACAGGGAAGGAAAACAGTTTCCTCCTGGGAGGAGCTCAGTATTTGTCTCTGGTAACTCCAATCCTTCAGTGTCTGTATTTCCAGTACTGACTTCTTTGTTGTCCCTGCTATGCAGACCCAGATGGGCTTGCACCTATCTAAATGGTCCCCAGGGCACCTCTGTGCCTCTTGTCCCTAAGCACTAAGCACTTGTAGTCTGAGTCACTCAGCAGTGCACCCAGGCCAAAAACTCACTGCTCCAGGGGTGAAACTATATATGCTGAAGATCTGGTTTCCGGCCGGAGGAGCCAACACTAGCAAAGGGGTCCGATATTGACCTCACAACCCATCCAGGGCTTGGACCCAGTGGATATCCAAGCAGCCTTCCAAACCGGCCACCTGCTTTTCTGCCTGCTCTGATCTCACTGCTCCTACAGCTAGAGCTGTCAGGTTGATACTGTCCATTTGGGCCACTGTTGTCCAAGTCCTGGGACACTGCACTGGTGCTGGCAGCAAAACCCACTGCCAGAAGTGTATCCCACTATTCTGTCAAGGTGCAGTGTTCTTCCCAATGGCTGCAAATCCAATAGAGGGGTCTGTATGTCCCACACACCTCTGGAAAAGCCCAAATATGCTTGCATTTGCCAGATCACCACTCTGCTATGGTCCTGCTGCCTTCCCACATCTCAGAACATGTTGTGGCCAGTGGCCACAATGGTTACTGTGAGAATATGTCTGTTCCCGCAGCTCCATCAATCTTCCCCTTGGTGTTGGAATGCCTGTGTGGAATCTCAGAGCCCAGGAGGCTGGTGAGAAACCCTGCCTGGGGTTTGGAGCTGCTCGATGGGTATTTGAGTGGCTCGTACCCCAGTCCCTCTCCTGGTGATGATTTTCCTGCTTCCCAGAGTCAGATGCATCCTGTGGTTTCTGCTGGTCTGTTTTTCTGAGTGTCCGAGAGAGGAGTATCTTGCTGGGTCACTGGATGAAACCCAGTGGGTTCGTACCACTCAGATTATTGCTCAGTATCTATAACTCTGTGGTGTTATATATGTTTTCCCCACATTCAACATGCATCAGTGTGGGTTGCCACCATCGTGGATTCCCCATCTCCCCGGATGTCCCTTAACTAACGAATGGATAAAAAAGGTGTGGTACATCTACACAATGAAATACTACTCAGCCATCAGAAACAAGGAAATCGTGCAATTTGCTGCCAAATGAATGGAACTAGAAAAGCTCATTCTAAGTGAGCTAACCCAGACCCAGAAAGATACACATGGCATCTATTCAATTATAACTGGATTTTATTCATGTAGTAAAGGATAACTATCCTACAACCAACAGACTGAAAGGAACAGGAGCGCAGACTTGGTTACCTGTTAGTGAGACACTTTGCACTAGTGGAGCTGTCATGTAGGCCTCCAGTGCAAGAGGAAGCTCTTAGCCCTCATATGACTGCTGACCCGAAGGGGACTGATATGTAGGTCACCCCACACTGGAGGAGTAGAATAGTGGGAAAAGGGGGAGAGGGTGGGAGGGTGTGACCAGGGAGGGTGGTGGGAGAGGACTATGATGGAAATGTAACTTGAAGTAATAGATAAATATTAAAATATAAGTAAATAAAATGTATAAACCTCTTATTAGGCTAAGCAGGAGAAAATGAAGAAATGACTATTAGTATCAGAAATAGAATCAGCATCACCACTACTGTTTCTATGGATAAAAAATAATAATAATTAATATTATAAAAAGCTCTAGATCTGTAAAATGACAATTTAGATACAATAAACTGTTGTGTGAAAGTTGGATGTTATTAAAAGATACATAGCATAGGATTCATTTTTTTGTATCTGTCAAGTAAATTTTATTCTTTGTTACTCTACCTGTATGACTTTGGTTTCTATTGCTGGGATAAAGACCATTACCACTTGGGTTGGAAAGATTTTATTTCATCCAATAGCTTACAGTCCATCATGAAGAGAAGTTGGGGCTGGACCTCAAGGCAGAAATCTATAGATAGGAACCAAAACAGAAACTATGAAGGAATACCTTTTACTTGCTTGCTCAGGTTTCTTTCCTATACAACCCAGGACTACCTGCTAAGGGGCAGAACCATCCCTAGTGGGCTGAGCCCTGCCACATAAATTATTAATTAAGAAAATTCATCACAGGTTTGCCTACAGAGAACCTGATGGGAAATTTTTCTCAATTGAGATTTCCATTTCTCAGGTGATCCAAGCTTATGTCAAACTGACAGAAAAGCTAACCAACAGTGCCCATGTTAAATTCTATTCTAGGATGATAAGGGCCACTGGAGAACTCTTATTCCCTCTCCATCTCATCTCTTATTTCCCTGACTTTCTTCCTTTCTCTATACCTTTCTCTCTTCTATCCTTCTTTCCTTCCTTCCTTCCTCTCTCCATCTTGTTTTCTACTATATAAAGATACAAAAGACAATTATAGAAATTAATATCTGTTTTTAAAGTTGTTTAGTTTGTTGTATGTGTATAGCAACCTAAGTAAAATGATACCAATTTGCTTATTCAATCGTTTTGTATGTGAGAGGTGTCACATTAGAAAATGTCAGCCGGGTGGTGGTGGCGCACGCCTTTAATCCCAGCACTTGGGAGGCAGAGGCAGGCAGATCTTTGTGAGTTCGAGGCCAGCCTGGTCTACAAAGCGAGTCCAGGACAGCCAGAGATATTCAGAGAAACCCTGTCTCAAAAAACCAAAAAAAAAAAAAAAAAAAAGAAAGAAAGAAAGAAAATGTCCTCCAAAGTTAAACACAGGTGGCTTTTCTAGGACATTTTACCAGTCATTTAGGGAAGCATATTACAAATTTTGCAAAATATCTCCCAGAAGTTAGAAAAACAAATTAATGAATAAAAATTAAAGGATTATAACAGAAAACCATTTGACAAAATCCAGTATGATTCATGATCAAAATCTTCATCAAACTAGAAATAGCGAGAAATATATTAGATTTTATAAGTAGCACAAGCAAAAAACCTGCACCTAGCATTGTACTTAACTGTCAGAAACAGGAACCATTTCCTCTAAGCTTAGAAACAAAGTAGGAATAATACAAACTCTATTAGTCAGGGTTCTCTAGAGGAACAGAATGTAGAGAGAATATCTTGTAATTTTAACACTTTTGAGGATGACACCAAAGGGTCTCTGAGTTTGAAGATAGCCAGAGCTACAGAAAAAGTCCCAGGTCAGATCTAACTGCAAATTGAGACCTTATGTCAAACATACAAAAAGAAAATAAATGATAACTTAGATTTCACTAAAATAATTGTTTTCCTCTCTGATATATGTTGCTAACAGAATAAAAAGAGAAACTACCAGTAAGTCACCAGGACCATGGAGGAGTGCTTGTGAAGCAGGTGATCTGCCAGGACCTTGGAGAGGCCAGCACGATGGCCCTCAGCTCTGCCCACAGTTGGAGGAGGGGCTGCTGGACACACGTGACACACAGATTTGACTTCCATGCCAGGGAACTGCTGGCATCTGGACGTGAGCTGCCACAGAGACAGGAGGGTGCTTCAGTGAGCTTCCAGGACCAAGGTGGTGTGCAGGTGGAAGATTCTGTCACTACCTCCAACCCCCTCAGCTCTGCACAGCCCTCTGTCCTGGAAAGGGCTCATACCAAAGTCACACACAGATTTGGCTTCTGGTCCAAAAATCTACCTGACTACCACAGGTGAAATGCTGGGAACCTCAACACCATTCAGGTTAGATACCCCCCACCACAATCCCCTCCCCGTGGATACAACTGAGACAGAACCAGCAGGGGTGAGTGGCAGGCTATTCCCTTGAATCCAGTCTAGTGCCCTAACCAGTACCCCAAAAGAGAGCTAGCATTGCCAGGAGCATCCAGTCTCTGGCCTAGGCCTCTACCCACACTCCTGAGAGGTCCAACAGGAAACAGGAACAAACACTCAACACCAGGGACAACCAAATGGCTAGAGGCTAGGGAAGAACAGAACCAACAAAACCCAGGGCTACATGACACCAAAAGAACCCAGCTATTCTACAGCAGCAAACATTGGATGCCCTATCACACCTAAATCAAGAGAAAACAACCTTAACCCTGAGGTTATGGTAGAGTTAAAATGATAGAGGCATTAAAAAAGAAAAAAATTTTTTCAAAGAATTTAAGGAATTCACAATTCAACAGATGTAAATAATAGATATAACCATGAAAAAATGCAAGAAAACAGAAACAAATAGGAGAAGGAAGGGGATGAAGCTATTAAAGATGTATAGGTAAAAATAATCAAGCAAGAGAAATAAATGAATAAAATGGTTCAAGACCTGAAATTGGAAATGGAGACAATAAAGAAAACACAAGTAAGGACAATCCTGAAGGTGGAAAACCTAGGAAAAAGAATAGGGACTACAGACACAAGCATGACCAATAGGCTATAAGAGATGAGAGACAGAATCTCAGGCTTGGAAGATTCAATCAAAGAAATCTACACATCTGTAAGAAAATGTGGAACATGAAAACTTACCCAAAACATCCAAGAAATTAAGGATGCAGTGAAAAGACAGAGCCTAATAATAATAGGAGTAGAAGAAAGAGATTCCCAAATCCAAGGAACAGAAAATATTTTCAACACAATCATAGAAGAAAAATTTTCAAACATAAAAAAGAGAAGCCTAAGAATATTCAGAAGGTTTAGAGAACACCAAATATATTAGATTAAAAAAAAATTCCTTTGTGAATTCTCTGTTTAGCTCTTTTCCACATTTTTTGATTGGATTATTTGGTTTCTTGGCATTTAATTTCTTGAATTCTTTGTAAATTTTGGATATTAGCCCTCTGTCAGATGTGGGGTTGGTGAAGAATTTTTCCCAATCTGTAGGCAGCCATTTTGTTCCAGTAATAGTGCCTTTAGTCTTGCAGAGCTTTTCAGTTTCATGAAGTCCCATTTATTGAATGTTGGTCTTAGAGCCTGACCTGTTGGTGTTCTGTTCAGGAAGTTGTCACCTGTGCCAATGAGTTCGAGGTTTTTTCTCACTTTCTCCTCTAGTAGATTTAGTGTGTCCTGCCTTATGTTAAGGTCTTTGATCCACTTAGACCTAAGTTTTTACAAAGTGATAAGTATGGGTCTAATTTCATTCTTTTACATGTGGACATCCAGTTGGACCAGCACCATTTGTTGAAGATGCTGTCCTTTTTCCATTGTGTAGTTTTGGCTTCTTTGTCAAAAATTAAGTAACCATAGGTGTATAGGTTCATTTCTGGGTCTTCAATTCAATTCCATTGATCCACTGGTCTTATTCTATACCAGTACCATGCTGTTTTTATTACTATTATTCTGTAGTACAGCTTGAAATCTGGGATGGTGATACCTCCAGATGTTTTTTGTTTTTTGTTTTTTGTTTTTTGTTTTTACAGGATTGATTTAGATATTCTGGGTTTTTTTGTTGTTCCATATGAAGTTGAGTATAGCTTTTTCCATGTCTATAAAGAATTGTGTTGGTATTTTTACAGTAATTGCATTGAATCTGTATATTGCTTTTGGTAGGATGGCCATTTTTATTATGTTGATTCTACCTATCCATGAGCATGGGAGATCTTTTCATCTTCTGATGACCGCTTCAATTTCTTTCTTCAAGAACTTGAAATTCTTGTCTTTTACTTGCTTGGTTAGAGTTACCCCCAGGTATTTTATATTTTTTGTGGCTATTGTGAAGGGAGTTGTTCCCCTGATTTCTTTCTTAGCCCATTTATTTGTTGTATAAAGAAGGGTTTCTGATTTTTTTTTAATTAATTTTGTATCCAGCCACCTTGCTGAAGGTGTTTATCATCTGTCAGTTTTCTCTGGTGGAATTTTTGGGGTCGCTTATGTATACTATCATATTGTCTGCAAATAGGGATAAGTTGACTTCTTCATTTCCAATTTGTATCCCCTTGATCTCCTTTAGCTGTCTTATTGCTCTAGCAAGAACTTCAAGTACTATATTGAAGAGATATGGTGAAAGTGGAATTCCAAATGGCTAAGAGACACTTGAAGAAATGCTCAGCATCCTTAATCATCAGAGAAATACAACTCAAGATGACTCTAAGATTCTATCTCACACCTTTCAGAATGGATAAGATCAAAAGCTCATATGACAGCACATGATGGCGAGGGTGTGGAGAAAGGGGAACCCTCCTCCATTGCTGGTGGTAGTGTAAGCTTGTGCAACCACTATCGAGGTCAGTCTGTCAATATCTTAGAAAACCTGAAATAGCTCTGCCTCGGGCCCCAGCCACATCACTTCTGGGTATGCATCCAAATGACTCCTCACCAAATCACAAGGAAGTTTCCTCATCTATGTTCATAGCAGCATTATTTGTAATAGCTAGAAACTGTAAACAACCCAGATGTCCCTCAACCAAAGAACAGATTAAAAACTATGGTACATCTACACAATGGAACAGCTATCAGAAACAATGAAATTATACAATTTGCAGCCAAATGGATGTAAGTAGAGAAGCTCATGCTGAGTGAGCTAATCCAGACTCAAGGATGCACATGGCATATATTAACTTATAGTCGGGTTTTAGCCATATAGTACAGGATAACTATACTACAACCAATGCACCAAAGGGAACATGGACATAGATTTTTTTTACTGTCAATGAGACACTTTTCCCCAGTGGTGCTGCCTTGTAGGCCCCAGTGTATGAGGAATCTCTTGGCCCTCATATGACTGTTGAACTGGGGTGGGGGACCATTATGTAGGGACACTCCACTCCACAGAAATGGGTTGGAAGGGTTAAGAGGTAGAGGGTGGTAGGGTAGGACTGGGAGGGGTGGAAAGAGGACACTATAATGGAGATGTAACCTGAAGCAATAAATAAATAAATTTCAAGAAAATTTCCACCTGTCACATAAAACCCAAAACACTTAATGTACAGAAAAAAAGAATGTTAAAAACCTCAAGAGAAAAAGACAAAGCAACATATACAGGCAGACCTACTAGAATCATACTTTATTTCTTCAGAAACTCTAAAGTTCAGAAGAATCTGGGAAGATATCTTAAAGGCCCCAAAAAACCACAGATGTCAGTCCAGAATATTGTACCCACCAAAACTTTCAATCACCATGGTTGGAAAAAGTAAGATATTCCACAACAAAAACAAGTTAAATAATATCTATCCACAAACTCAGCACTACACAAGATCCTGAAAGGAAAACTCCAAACCAGAGAAGACAACCCAAGGAAACACAGCAAGCAAATAACCCCACTGACGCAAAACCAAAAGAAAAGAAACACACAAACACACCTGCACAACCTACATTAAAATAGCAGGAAATAACAATCTATGGTCTTTAATATCTCTCAACATTAATGGACTCAACTCCCTGATAAAAAGACATGGGCTTACAGAACAGATTCGTAAAGAAGACTCATCATTTCAGTGCATACAAGAAACACACTTCACTAACAAAGATTGACTTTACACTTCAGAGTAAAGGGCTGAGAAAAGGTTTTCCAAGCAAATAGACCCAAGAAGCAAGCTGCAATAGCCATCCTAATATCAAATAAAATAGACTTCTAAATAAAATTAATCAAAAAAGATACAGAAGGACAGTAAATACTCATCGAAGGAAAAAAATTCATCAAGAGGACATCTCAATACTGAACATCTATGCCCCAAATTTAAGGGCAACCATATTTGTGAAAGAAACATTACTAAAACTTAAACAACTCATTGATACCCACTCATTCATAGTGAGAGACTTCAACACCCCACTTGCACTAATGGATAGCTCATTGAAACAGAAATCAAAGAAAGAAATAATGAGACTAACAGAGGTCATGAACCAAATGGACCTAACAGATATCTACAGAATGTTTTACCCAAACATAAAATAAAATAACTTCTTCTCACCACCTCATGGAACCATCTGCAAAATCAATCATATAATCGGTCACAAAGTAAGTCAATATCAATAAAAGAAAATTCAAATAACCGAATTCAACAACAACAGAAATAACAAAAAGCACACATATTCCTGGAAACTAAACAACTCTCTACTCAATTACCAAATAAAGAAGGAAATCAAAGAGTTCATAAAATTCAATGAAATACAAGTCACAACATACCCAAACTTATGAGAAACCATGGAAGCAGTACTAAGAGGAAAGTTCATAGCACTAAGGGCCTTCAAAAAGAAATTGGAAGCAGCTCATATTAGCAACTTAACAGTACAACTGAAATCTCTAGAAAATAAAAGGACTCTGATAAACCCAAGAGAAGCAGAATGCAATAAATCATCAAACTCTGGTCTGAAATTAATAACTTAGAAACAAAGAGAATAATACAAAGAATCAGAAAAACTAAGAACTTGTAATTTGAGAAAATCAACAAAATAGACAAACCCTTATCCAAGCTAACTAAAAGGAAGAGGGAAAGTATCCAAATCAACAAAATCAGAAATAAAAAGGGGGAAGTAATTACAGATACTGACAAAATCCACAGAATCATTACATCTTATTTCAAAAATTTACACTCCCCAAAATGAAAACCTAAGTGAAATAGACAATTTTCTTGATATAGTCCACATACCAGGGTTAAATGAAGATCATGTAAAAAAAATTAAACAGCCCTTTAACTCCTAAGAAAATAAAAACAGCCATTAAAATCCTCCCAATGAGTAAAAGCCCATGGCAAGATGGATTCAGCACAGAATTCTACCAGATCTTCAAAAAAGAGCTAAGACCAATACTCCTCAAACTCTTTCACAAATAGAAACAGAAGGAACACTGGCAAACTGATCATATGAGGCCACAGTCACCCTGATAACTAAACCACACAAAGACCCAACAGAAAAGAGAATTTCAGATCAATCTCCTTAATGAACATATATGCAAAAATACTCAAAAGAATGGATTAAAAGCCTCTGATTTGTTTACACAATGGAATACTACTCAGATATCAGAAACAAAGAAATTGTGCAATTTGGAGCCAAATGGATGGAACTAGAAAAGCTCATTCTGAGTGAGCTAACCCAGTCTCAGAAAGATACACATGGCATTATTCATTTATAAATGGATGTGAGCCATATAGTATAAGATAACTACTCCACAATCAACAGACACAAAGGAATAGGATTATGTTTTTTGTTACCTGTTACTGGGACACTTCATCCTAGTGGAACTGCCATATAGGCCCGCAGTACAAGAGGAAGCTCTTAAGTCTCATGTGATTTATGAACTGAAGGGGGCTGATCTGTTGGGGCACCCTACTCCAGAGGAGTAGAATAGGTGGGAGGGGTGTAGAGGGTGGGAGTGTGAGACCAGGAGAGGTGGGGGGATAGGACTGTGATGGAGATGTAGCTTGACTTATTAAATAAATATTTTTTTAATACTTTATTTTTTTTTCTTCAAGTTATAGTCCCTCTTAAATTAAAAAAGAAAAAAATAAATAAAATACCTGCAAACCAACTCTAAGAACATATCAAAAATATCATACACCTGATCAAGTAGGCTTCATCCCAGGGATGCAGGAATGGTTCAACATACAAAAAAAAAAAAAATCCATCAATGTAATCCACCATATAAACAGTTTGAAAGAAAAAACACAGGATCATCTCACTAGATGCTGAAAAAATCCAACAACCCTTCATGTTAAAACCCTTAGAGAGATCAGGCATACAACCCTCAGACCTAAACATAATAAAGGCAATATACAGCAAACTGGTAGCCAACATAAAGTTAAATAGAAAGAAACATAATGCATTTCCACTAAAATCAGGGACAAGGCAATACAGCCTAATCTCTCCATATCTCTTCAACATAGTACTGGAAGTTCTACCTAAAGTAAACACAACCAAAGGAGACCAAGGGAACACAAATAAGAAAGGAAGAAGTCAAAGTATTCCAATTGCAGATGACATGATAATATACACAAGTAACCCCAAATTTTCTACAAGAGAACTTGTACAGCTTATAAACACCTTCAGCAATGTGGTTAGATACAAAATTAATTCTAAAAATCAGTAGCCCTTCTGTACACAAAAGATAAATGGGCTAAGAAAAAATAGGAAAACAACACCTTTCATAATAGCCACAAATAATATAAAATACCTGTGGGGAAATTCTAATCAAGCAAGTGAAAGACCTGTATGTCAAGAACTTCAAGTCCCTGAAGAAAAAAATTGAAGAAGACATCAAAAAATGGAACGATCTCCCATGCTCATGGATAAGGAGAATCAACAAAATAAAAATGGCCATCCTACTAAAAACAATATACAGATTTAATGCAATTCCTATCAAAATATCAACACAATTCTTTACAGACATTTAAAGACCAATTCTCAACTTCATATAGAAAAACAACAACAACAAAAAAACAGAATAGCTAAAACAATCCTGTACAATAAGAGAACATCTGGAGATATCACCATCTCTAATTTCAAGCTACACTACAGAGAAATAGTAATAAAAAAACTGCATGGTGCTGACATAGAAACAGAACAGTGGATCAATGGAATCTAATCAAAGACCCAGAAATAAACCCATACACCTACAGTCATTTTGACAAAGATACCAGAACCACACAATGAAAAAAGGACAGCATCTTCAACAAATGGTGCTGGTTTAACTGGGTGTTAACATGTAGAAGAATGCAAATAGACCCATATTTACCACCCTGCTCAAAACTTAAATTCAAGTGGATCAAAGACCTCAACATAAAACCAGAGATACTAAATCTAGTAGAAGAAAAATTGGGGGAAAGGGTAGAACTCATTGGCACGTGGCAACTTCCTGAACAGAACACAAATAGCTCAGGCTATAAGAACAACAATCAATAAATGGGACCTTAGGAAACTGAAAAGCTTCTGTAAGGCAAAGGACACTGTCATTAGAACAAAACACCAACCAACAGATTGGGAAAAGATCTTCACCAACCTCACATCTGACAGAGAGCTAAGATCCAAAATATATCAAGAACTAAAGAAATTAAACACCAAGAAACCAACTAATCCAATCAAAAAAAATTGAATACAGAGATAAATCAATAATTCACAAAGAAGAATCTCTAATGGCCAAGAGACACTTGAAGAAATGCTCAACATCCTTAGTAATCAGATAAATGCAACTCAAGACAACTCTGAGATTCCATCTCACACATGTCAGAATGGATAAGATCAAACACTCAAATGACAGCACATGCTGGCATGGATGTAGACAAAGGGGACCACTCTTCCATTGCTGGTGGAAGTGTAAACTTGTACAACCACGTTAGAAATCAATCTGGTGATATCTCAGAAAATTTTGTATAGTTCTACCTCAAGACCCAGCCATACTGCTCCTAGGCATATATGCAAAAGATTCTCCACCAAGCCACAAGGACATTGCCTTAACTATGTTCATAGAAATTTTATTCATAATAGTCAGAAACTGGAAACAACCTAGAAGTCCTTCAACCAAAGAATGGATTTAAAAAAATGATACATTTACACAATAGACTATTACTCAGTTATCAGAAACAAGGAAAGCATGCAATTTTCAACCAAATGGATGGAACTAGAAAAATCTCATTATGAGTGAGCTAATCCAGACCCAGAAATATACACATGGTATGTTCTCACTTATAACTGAATCTTAACCATATATGACCCACAGACCCAAAGAAATAGGAATCTCATGTCACTATCCTATGAAAAACCCTACCCAGCATCCAGTTAAGGACCCTGTTGCCTGTCAGTGGAACACTTTATCCTAGGCTGGGCTGCCACAACAGGTACCAAGAACAAGGAACCTCTTAGCCCTCTTGTGACTGATGAACTGAGGGGTGCTGATATGTGGTGGCTCCCTTCCTCTGAGGAGAAGGAGAGAATGGAGATGGGGAAGAAAGAGGGAGAGTGAAACTGGGAGAGTAGAAGGGAGGTGGTTGTGATTAAGATGTAACTTGAAAAAATAATTTTAAAAAAGAGAAGCTACCAACTTGAGGAAATTATTTCCAAAATTTGTATTTGATATAAGAATATATTCAAAATACATAAACACATATCAACTTCAAGAAATTTTAGAATGGTGTTAGATCTGACTAGAAGCCCAACCAAAGGAGGTATGCAGGTAGAAAATAAGAAAAAAAGAAAAAGAAAACACGATACAGAATTTAACAATCTAACATACAATGAGGTGACACTACACACTTACTAGTGAATTTGATGTGGCAAGCCAGCTTCTGGAAAGGGTACAGAGAAATTGAGATTTACATTCAACTTAAAACTGCAACAGCTGCGTTGAAAGACAGCTTTACAACTTCTTACAACACTAAACACAGTCTACCATATGATCCAGCAGTTGCACACTTCAATATTTATTCAACTGGCTTGAATTAGAAGGTCTACAAAAAAGTCCCATGTGAATGATTGTAACAGCTTTATTTAGAATCATTGAAAGTAGATTCTGCTCTCTGCTGAGGATTCCGCTGTCCCCCGTCCCCGGGCTCCCCTAATGGTCACTTCGATTCTCCTGGAACGATAAGAACAGAGCCCTGCCCCAATCCCAAACCTAGGACAATTGCCCTCTTTTTTTTTTTCTGGGGGGGGGGGGGGGGGGGGCTAGGTAGTACTTCTCCTGAAGCAAATTTGGCCTTCTGACAACATACAAAGCGTTATCTTTCAATCCGGGTTAAAGAAGAAATCATTCTGTCACCTTGGAGCTAAACCAGCTCTAGTGTATATATTTTGAGATCCTAAAGGACAATCTGCCTGCATCGAGAAGGCCTTTTGTAAGTAGCCTCCAAACCTAGGTCCCTCCAAATCCCGTGTGTGTGTCTCTGAACTCTAATTATTGGGAACAGGGACCTGTGTTTCTCATCTGAAGGGATCAAAGATGTGTTCCACCACTCCTGGATCGAAGTCTTTCTCTATTTAGAGTTTGCCCTGCATCAGGCTGACCCTGAGCTCCGGGATCTGCCTGTTTCTGTCTCCAGTGCACCAAGGAGGATGAGTGACCCAGTTGATTCTGCCTGGCAGACTTCCTCAATAGCTGTCTCCATTGGGGGCCTGCAACCACCACTGCAATCCAGTGTCACTGGGACCGTTCAGCTCTACACAATGCCCCAGCCGGAACCTCAGTGAAGCCTGCAAGATCAGCTTCTGTCTACAAACCCCTTAGGTCATCTAAACAGCTGAGAACAGAAGGACTGAACATAAAAGGAGTGTACTAACATTTTTAATCATTTTTCCCATTTGGGTTGGGGCCCCAAACAGGTCTACTACGACCCAAATCAGCAGGAAGTCACTTTAAGAGAGCGACGTCCCATGCCCAGAGGGTGGGGAGGGTGTTTCTCCGCCCTTCTTTTTGGTTATTTGAAGGATAACTGAAAACTCTGTTATGTAGGGGAAGAGACTACAAGCTGATAAATGGTCCTGTATTAATGGGTTTTGGAGGTTAGCCCCAGGGAATTCCTACTTCTCCTTTTCTGTATCCTTCTTCCTCTCCTATGTAGGAGTGCATGGGCTTGAGAAAAATGAGATATAGACATAGCACAGGAAGGTCCAAGAAGAAGGGGCAGATTATTGAATATGCCCTTATACCTTTGTATATTGATACAAAATTAGTAGGTTATTTGGCTAAAGTGGTATTGACCATTGTTTATTGTGCAAAAATAAGATTGTATTGGATTACATCGGTATTGATCTTTGTATATTGATACAAAATTAAGATTATAGTTGGCCACAATGGTATTGACCCTTGCATATGGACGTAATATTAAGATTATATTGGGCTACATAGGCATTGATCTTGGTATATTGATACATAATTAAGAGTATATTTAACCACAATTGAATAGATCTTTGTATATTGATACAAATTTAAAGATAATGCTTCCCAATGGCATCATACCTAGAGATACTTAAAAATAAAATGTGAAGCTCTGACCTCTTGATACCAACCGCCTAAAACGGTCTAGGATAGTTAAAACAAACTCCTAGTCATGCAAACATGTCTCTTTGTTAGCTACTATGACAGTCTATCACAGATATTCTCTAAACTACCCAGTAATCAAGTTGCTAAGAGACAAGCAACATTTGCTTATCTAAATACAAGAGATGGATAGGGCATCTTCAAAAACCCCTAGAGATCTGCAGAACATGGCATTCAAAGATGTTATCTTAAATCAAGATTTTTTTTTGATATCGAGACATATCAGCACCTGACAGCACCCCCTATTCTACTCCAAGTAGAAGATAAGCATCAAAGAACCTCCACTGTGAGATGGTTGAATTAGTGGCAAGCCTTTCTCTTGGCATGAAAAAACCCCTTGCACCAACTGCAGACAGACTGCTGTCCAAAAAGGACAAAACTTGGTAGCAGGGAAGTCGACAGCCTAACTCTGCCAAGACAGGGTAGGTAAGTCCTTCATAATCCCTGCTCTACAACAAATATCTGTCAGAGAAACAGGACCCAAAGCCTGAAGATTGATGCTGGAATGTATGGAGAGAAAATGGGAACTGTCCAGGCAGTTATTGGTATGTTCTTTCTTAGTTTTGGAAGCTGCAGGCTCTGCACTTCCTATATAAGCAAATATATTTATCCCTCTCAGGTCTCTGAGGTGGTTGAAGAAGAGACAGATAGAATCTTATAGTTAAATGTTGAACTGTTTAGGAATCAAGAGGGTGTTATAGATCTAAGAAGATACTCTTAAAAGTGTGTTGCAAGATAGTATGAATGTTGAGTCACATATAGACCTTTAAACTCATGGAGTTGGGTAGATAGTAGAATGTTAAAGTCAGGGGCCAAATAGGTATAAACTGAACATTGGGAAGGTATACTGGGCCAATTTACTCTCATAAATGTGGCATATTTATATCTATTGTTTTGTATAATACTTACTGTTATAAGAGAAGGAACCAGCTGTTGGACTGAAAGGGGAAACTTCTGGAGGGAAGAGGGTGGAAGGGCGGGATAGGAAGGGGGAAAAGGGAGGGGTTTGTTACTGAGATGTAACTTGAAGAAAAAAAAATAAAGTATTTAATTAAAAAAAAAAAAGAAAGTAGAAAGAACCAAGATTGTACTTTAAGGTGTAAATGAATAAATTGTTGTAGTATGTTCACAAAATGAACAATTATTTAGCAATAAAAATCTAGCAATTCATAAAACAATACAAGTAAATCTTCCATGATATATACTCATAATTGTGCTATAGTACTATAACTCTGACTCCAATTTTCTGACATTCTAGACAAAGAATGTCTAGAGACATGATAAACATGTTACCATTGGCAGGGGGTCATGTAAGTGATGGATAAAAGGCTAAATAAATAAAGCTGAAGCTTTTGGGTTGGTTTAGAATGGTGAGACTATTCGGTGTAGGGCTACGATAATGAATATCAGACAAGCATTTGTCAAGCCCAGCAAGCCTTACAATATGGAACAGATATTGACATATGCAATTTTGGATAACTCATTTAAAAAGTTGAGTATTTCAGAATAAAATCAACATCACTGAAGGTTAAATAAAATGCTTACCTAAGTCACTTTGAAAAGGATAAAGACAAAAGGAGCTATACTCAGTCTAATCATCTAGATCATTGTTTGTCAACCTATGGGTCGTGATCCCCACAGGGGTTGCATATCAGCTACCTGCGCATCAGATATTTACGTTATAACCTGCGCATCAGATATTTTTGTTATGATTTATAACAGCACCAAAAATTACAGTTATGAAGTGGAAATGAAATAGTTTTATGGTTGGGGTTACCACAACATAAGGAACTGTATTAAAGGGTCATAGCATTGGGCAAAAATGATAGCCATTGCTCTTGATAATAAAATTGCTTCCCATGGAGCTACAATATGACAACCCAAAACCTTTTCTGGTCGATTGAACAAAATATGTTCTGAATAAGCTTGTGCACTTGAACACTTAGTCTCTAGGTGACAGCACTATTTTAGGTTTTGAGGTACTGAGAATTTAGAGCCTTATTTGAGGAAGCACATCACTGGGAATAGGATTTATAACCTTACCCCACTTCCATTTCCTGTGTTAGGCAATGTCATCCTCTAGTCTCCTCCTTCAACTGCCTGCTTCCACATGTTCCTTGCCATTATTGACTACTCCTCTGGAACTATGACCCAAAATAAACTCTCCCTTACATAATACTTTTGGTCATGTTATTTTATCATATCAACAGAAAAGTAACTACCTCACCATTTTATACTCACATTAGACCTGAACTGTCCATGCAGATGGGAGGAATTGGAGGCTAAAGACAGAAGGGGGACAACTTAAAAAATGCACATAGCACTAAACTAGCAATTAGACTTCGAAGTGAATCAAAATTTCATTAAATTACTGATTATATATGAAAATTGAATAGATATGTATGAATTATTCTTCATGCATAGTCCCTAATACTGCCAGCTTATTGGACCTAGAAATAAGAAGGCTCTAAAAGTAAAGAGAATACCTTTTATTTAATCTTGCTTCATTCTTTAACAAAAGAAATGAAAGCTTCTAGAAAGATAGCTGATTCTGAGACAAAGAAAAAAAACATGTATTTAAGATAAGATTTGATGAAAAAGTAGTTAGGGTTTGTCAAAGGGACCAGATGCCAACTTAAAAGTTGGCGACCAAAGCTGCTATAACTTGAGCAATAAAATAAAGTACTGGCAAATTATAACACTGACTATAAAATAATGTTAATTAGTTCATACTGATAAAATCAACAATATGAACATAAAAATACAAGTTACTAAGTCTATGTAAAGCAATTCAAAAATGTCTACAGATACTCCACCCCAAAGAAGGTTAATAATAACTCCTTCTTCTTAAGCATGGCTACACACATGAATTCTCCTGCAAAGAGTACAGTGTGAAAATAGAGGACAGAAAAGTCCTCTCACACAAAAGAAACCTATCAAGCATTGTCTTCAGTCTGATGATCAGGTCAACATCAGTGGTGATAAATCCTGTTAATCCAGTATGATGAGACTGACAATTGACTGTAGTGGATTCTTCATAATAAATACCCGCTTAAATGCACATGGGGCCACAGAAGACTTCATCAGTGCCCTTCAATCCATCCAAGCAACAAGACAAAGGCACTGGAGACTTTGTTGAAACTTTGAGGAGCTAAGGTTTTATGCTGACTCTAAGTGGAATTCTGGACATGATCCTGGAACACAAAAGGGCAATAAAGAAAAAGAGGAAATATAAATAAAATATAAACAAATTGCTAATTTTAGCTAATAAACAACATTCCCCCAATAATTCCCTAACTCCAAATTTTGCCTAAAATTTAAAATTTATTTCAGAACTTATAAGAAAGTGTAACTTCAATAATTGATTGTGTGTCACCAAATGCCCTGACCTGCTAATGCATTCATAAGAAATCTTCTCTTTGGTCTTAACCAAAGGGCTTAACATATTGCTGGTGATGAATCCTTGATTGACAGGATGACAATAGGCAACATCAAATTAAGTGGAGAGAAACTTGAAGCATTTCCTCTAAACTCAGGCACAAGACAAGGATGACCACTTTTTCCATATTTCTTCAACATAGTACTTATTTCTTGGTAAAGCAATAAGACAGCTAAAGGAGATCAAGGGGATACAACTTGTAAATGAAGAAGTCAAATTATCCCTATTTGCAGACAATATGATAGTATACATAAGCAACCTCAAAAATTCCACCAGAGAACTCTTACAGCTGATAAACACCTTCAGCAAGGTGGCTGGATACAAATTTAATGCAAAAAATCAGAAGCCCTTCTTTATACAAAAAAATAAATGGGCTGAGAAAGAAATTAGGGAAACAACACCCTTCACAATAGCTACAAACAATATAAAATACCTGGGGTTAACTCTAACCAAGCAAGTGAAAAACCTGTATGGCAAGAACTTAAAGTTCTTGAAGAAAGAAATTGAAGAGGCCATCAGAAGATGGAAAGATCTCCCACGCTCATGTATAGGTAGGATCAACATAACAAAAATGGCCATCCTATCAAAAGCAATATACAGATTCAATGTAATTCCTGTTAAAATACCACCTCAGTTCTTTATAGACCTGAAAAAAGCAATTCTCCACTCCATATAGAATAACAAAAATCCAGAATAGCTAAATCAATCCTGTACAAAAAGAAAACACAACAACAACAAAAACCTAGAGATATCACTTTCCCAGATTTCAAGCTGTACTGTAGAGCAATAGTAATAAAAACAGCATAGTACTGGTATAGAAACAGACCAGTGGATCAATGGAATCGAATTGAAGACCCAGAAATGAACCCATACACCTATCGTCACTTAATTTTTGACAAAGAAGCCAAAACTGTACAAAGGAAAAAGGACAGTATCTCCAGCAAATGGTGCTGGTCTAACTGTATGTTGACATGTAAAAGAATGAAATTAGACCCATACTTATCACCTTGCACAAAACTTAAGTCCAAGTGTATCAAAGACTTTAACATAAGGCCTGACATACTAAATCAATTAGGAAAGAAAGTGGGGGAAACCCTCAAACTCATGGGCACAGGTGACGACTTCTTGAACAGAACACCAACAGCTCAGGCTCTAAGAACAACAATCAATAAATGGGACCTCATGAAACTGAAAAGCCTCTATAAGACAAAGTAAACTGTCATTAGAACAAAACACTAACCTACAGATTGGGAAAAAATCTTCACTAACCCCACATCTGACAGAGGGCTAATAACGAAAATTTACAAAGAAATCAAGAAATTAAAAACCAAGAAACCAAATAATCTAATCAAAAAAATGGGAAAAAGAGCTAAACAGAATTCACAAATAAGGAACCCCTAATGGCAGAGAGACACTTGAAGAAATGCTCAGCATCCTTAATCATCAGAGAAATACAACTCAAGATGACTCTGAGATTCCATCTCACACCTTTCAGAATGGCTAAGATCAAAAGCGCAAATGACACCACATGCTGGTGAGGTTGTGGAGAAAGGGGAACACTCCTCCATTGCTGGTGGGAGTGCAAGCTTGTACAACCACCATGGAAATCAGTCTGGCAATATCTTGGAAAACTTGGAATAGCTCTGCCTCAAGACCCAACCATACCACTTCTGGGTAAACATCCAAATGATTCCTCACCAAACCACAATGGTGTTTCCTCATCTATGTTCATAGTAGCCTTATTTGTAAGTGATAGAAACTGGAAAAAACCAAGATGTCCCTCAACCTAGGAATGGATTTAAAAACTGTGGTACATCTACACAATGGAATGGTACTCAGCCATCAGAAATAAAAAAATCATGCAATTTGAAGCCAAATGGATGGAACCAAAGAAGCTCAAACTGAGTGAGCTAAGTCAGACTCAGAAGGATGCACATGACATCTATTCACTTATAATTGGATTTTAACTGTATATTACAGGATAGCTATACTACAACCAATGCACCAAAGGGAACAGGAACATAGACTTTGTTTCCTGTCAATGAGACACTTTGCCCTAGTGGTGCTGCCTTGTAGGCCCCCAGTGAGGAGGCTCTTGGCCCTCATATGACAGCTAAACTGGGGTGGGGGACTGATATGTAGGGACACTCCACTCTAGAAGAGTGGGATTGAAGTAATCGGTGGTAGAGGGTGGGAGGGCAGGACTGGGAGGAATGGAAAGAGGGCACTGTGATGGAGATGTAATTTGAAGTAATAAATAAATGTAAAAAAATTAAAAAGAAGATATTTAAATTGTTTAATAGCATTTATATTATATTGAATTGGTCTGTGGTGTTAATCCTTAACCTGCCATTATAAATGAGCACACAGAGACCTGGTGGATTTTAACAAGCCTTGGCCTGGATTGTGCAATCTTAGTCCATCTAAACTAGATCTTAATTCCATTCCCCAAATATGACCCCATATATACATGTATCCCTTTGATCTTCTATTCGCCAATCTATGCTGGTGTTCTAGGCTACATGGAATTACATGGTTTTCTCTATCCCATGGCATGTGTCTCCTTCCTGCTCTTTACTTCTTGTCATGAAGGCTCCTATTATCCATGAACCTCTCTGTTTCAGAAGCCTGCACCTTAGTCCCACCTACCTCTGTCTTTGCCCAATCTCAGTCCTCAGCATTTATTTAATCAATCAGAGACATTGGTTAACAAGAAAAGTACCATAGCTTGGTGTAGAGCAAGCAGGCTTCTGCTAGCAGGTTAATTAATATATAGAATGTATAATATCACCCCATCGTGGCAGTGTCTCCTGACCAATTTATTAAGATAGTTTTTAATGTTTAAAATATCTTTGATTATTACAAAAAAATTAGTTTTGTGTATGCACAAAGAGGGAAGCATCCCACTGTTCACTTGTGGAAGTCAGGGAACATCTTTGTGAGGTCAATTCTCTGCTTCCATCTTTATGTGGTATCTTACCGAATCATCTTCAGTTATCAACCTGACACAGTCTGGAGTCACTTGAGGGTATTTCAACTAGGAAACTACAGAGATGAGATTGGTCTGTAGCCATGTCTGAGACTAAGTTCATTGGTAATTGATTTCACATAATGCAGCTCAGCATGGGAGGTAACCTTCTTAGGTAGGTAGGTCTGAGCTATGTAAGAAATTCTGAGCTAGCTGAGCATGAACCAGAGAATGAACAAGCTGTCAGTAGCATTTCTCTCTGTTTTCTGCCTCCAGGTTTCTGCCTTGATTTCCTGTCTTGACTCAGTGATGGGCTATTACCTGGAAGTGTAAGCTGAAACAAACCCTTCCCTCCCCTAAGTTGCTTTTGGTCATGGTGTTTATCACAGAAATAGAAAAGCAAACTAGGACATGTGGGTCCCAGGAATCAAACTCTGATCTTCAAGTTTACTTTAAACTGCTGAGCCATATCACTGGCCCTAAGAAAGATGTTTTATGTAAACATACTGTACCTAGAAAATGAGACATGAAGTAATTGTGTTTTCATATGCGTATCAATGCAGAACTGAAGTTAGTGTTGATCTCTGAAGTAAAACTAATGTGTTCATCATAGTAGAGTATAACAATTTCCATGTTTTGATTGAAGTCTCACTTTTAGTTGCTCTCAGTAATTTCTATCTCAAAAAAGATAATGTCCATAACTTTCTCTGAATAGAAAAATCATTCAAAATAATATTAACCTGGTATTTGAATAATATTAATAATATTAACCTGGTATTTGAACTTTTGAAACAAACAATATATAGGTTAAACAAAGAGACCCCAAAAACAAATTCAAACCAAGTTACTTAGAACCTTTTCTCTTATATCAGATAATAACAAAATTCCAAGAAAATTAACTGTTGAAACATATAGATGAAAATATATTCTATGGCAATAACTATTTCATTTTCATATACTGGAGTATGATGTTAACTGCAATGCATGAGCAAAAGATATAATAATGATGAATCTGAATTCTGCATAAAAACATGGTATTTCTATATGGAAAAATGGTCAAAAGTTCAGTGAAATCAAAATAAAAATTTTAGTTGGAAAAACACTTCAAAACTTTTATGACAATGGATTCACTATACAGAAGAAAGTATATTTCAAACAGTTAGGGATAAATTATTTTACCTGAAAGTGGAAAAGTCATATGATCAAACAGTTCAGCAGAAACCAATGCATAATGTTCCAATCTTATTAAAATATGTTTCTTTAATGATAAAAGAAATGCAATGACACTGAAATATTGATCCTACTGTTTTAAACCTTCAATTTTTAAAAAATATGTTATATTTATAATATAACATGCTGCCAATATTAGTGTAAATAATTATTCTCAAGCACTGTGCTTATAAGAAATAAATTGAATGATATCCACTAAAATGTTAAAGGCATGTACCTGTCCATCATAAATTTTCAATAAAGTATTCAAGGATACATTTACATTCACCACACAAAAGCAAGTAAAAAGATACTGTGCACCATTGTTCATAAAAGGGGAGATTTAACCCAACATCAAGATATATTCATATAAAACAGAGCAAATCAGTAGAGTTTAGACTGCCAGTCGTCATGCTATGACATGTAGTTACTTTTATGACACAGTGAATGAAATACATGTATAGTGAATAAGATACATTCAAGTGAAATGTGATGATGTGTAATTAAGAGTGGTGTACACACATTTACACAAGCAAACAATCACCAGTGTTTGTGTCTTCAAATAATCACATATCTCTTGAATTCTAAAGAATGATTTTTTTCTTTTATGCAAATTATATCCTTCCTTGATGTCAGGAAATATCTAATAAGTCAATAGCACTTTAGTATCAATTGTTTATATACCATGTATTGATAAAAATATGAGGATGGATGATGCTACAATAAAGAACATTATAATTTTGGAAGTGAAGCCAATGAAGGTTTGTTTCTCACTCATGCTACATGTTAGACAATGTGATCTTCCAATAACAACTTATTACTCTACCCTGTCCCTCCACATCTTTCCTACACCTCCTACACTCATGACAGAGAGAAGAGGATATGTTGGGTAAGATGAATCAGCTTACAGACTGTTGAAGACTATCCTTGCACTTTGCTCCCAGCATTCTTGATGACAGGGAGATCTTCATCCTATGCATCCAGGCTGAGGATGGAGAGTCACACACACAGGCAGTGGTATGGATGGCCTCTACTCACATTTTGATGACTACAAGGATTCCATGGCCATTTCAACCCCTAAAAAGCATAGGTGTGTTCTATAGTCTTACTAGAAAGACTATACCAGAATATCGGGGATCAAGTCCTAAGACTTAAATGGCTTCTGTTCCTCTATCCCACCTACTGTTACCTCCTTCAGTACCTAGATAGTTTAACCTACTGATCTTTTCAACTCCTCTTTTTACAGCATTTCAAGTCCTCTCCCTATATAAAAATTTTAAAACATTGTTGTTTCTCACCCTAATCAATCATTCCATGTTTTTCCTTATATAAACTTGTTAAAGATGTTACCATTGCTTTCAGCTTCTATACACTTCTTCATGACTGTGATCTCCTTACACCACCTCCACTCTATAAAAACTATGTTCCCAATATCATCAGTACCTGTCTAATTATGAATTCAAATGGATATATTTCAGGGATTTTTACTGATAGAATATTAGAAGAATACCAACTATTGGCTGGGGGGAGTTATAGCTAGGTGAGTCTACATCAAGTACCACAAAGTCAAAAATCATCTGTTCTTCATTTCACAGCAGTTAAATTTAATCTATAACCTCTCTTTCATTAAATAATTGAAATTGTATTTGTCTCAAGATTACAGGGTGCTCTCCTCTTGTTAAAGTCAGGTGCCAAATACATATGGACTGGACATTGGGAATGTTTGCTAAGCCATATAACTCTCATAATTGTGGCCTATTTATTTCTGTTGTTTTGTATTGTATTTATAGTTATAAGAAAAAGAACCATTATTTGGACTGAAAGGGAGAGCTGCTGGGGGGAAAAATAAATACCTTAAACTAAAAAAAAAAGGGAAGAGGATGGGGGGGGTTGAGGGGGAGGAGGGTGGAAGGGTGGTGGAGTCAGTCTAAGGAAGGCCTAAGCTTAGGAAGAATCAAAGTTCTCCTTTCTTTTCTTGATGCAATTTTCCATGGATGCACAGAATGCCATTACTAGTGAGATAAAACACAAGATGATGGCATTGGATGAAATTCTTAGATACTGAACATAAACCTAGAAAATAAATAAAGCATTCTACATCAAAGGAAATGTTAGTTTTCTTGAATGGAGTCCTACTGGATATACTAACCACTCTTAATGACATGTCTCTTGCCCACAGATTGTAAACATAAAATGAACTCAGTAGTATTTATGCAGACTTTTTGCCTCATATAGCTTTGCTTGGGCATTTTTTTTCTTTACTGGGCTTTTACTTGTGTATTATGGTTTATGGTGTTGAGAAGATGAGGAAGTGGGAAGAATCTGAGAGGAGTTGAAGGAGGGAAATCCATGATCAGAATATATTGTATAGAGTATTATTTTCAACATATATATGTTTATACCTTCCTACATTCAGACTATTAAGAATAAATATTAAGAATAAATTATTCTTTAAGGATTTTCTAGATTTGAGCCTCAGTTGCTATTCTCATTCCAGTTTGAGGCTAGTACTCTACCTGGAAATAACATAGGTGCATTGTTAGGCTCTGTATTTCTTGGCCTTGATTGTCAAACTTCTTCCACAACTTCTTGGTGTTGTGATAACAAATCCAAACATAACTTGCTTGGCATCATGGTCCTGACCTTTATAAAGTGATGAAGGACCTATACAATAGGAACTCACACAGGCACTATCCTTGAAGTTCTCCATTCCCTTGATGTCCAGTTGATTTAAATGTTTTTGGTTGTTGTTTGTTTGTTTGTTTGTTTGTTTTGCTTTTGGCTCATCTCTGTCTTTGTGCCTAGTCTCTGTTTTCTTGATGATCACAGCTATATGATCCAAAATGAAGGAAATAAAGAAAAGTCCTGAATGAGAAAAGTCCCAAGTGAATGTGCATTGTTGACATGGCTGTGACCATGTTAACAACCCCATAGCCTCATACCCTTGTAGGAGTAGCAACACTTTTCCTTTGGGGATGAGGCTCCAAGAGAAAGGCCAAAGCCTTCCCTCTAGTGAGTGTGTGAGGGTTGGTAGTGTGTATAAAAAATATCCAGCTTAGCATTTTTTTTCTCCTAGAAATTTATGGAATGAAGACTGCTCGCCTGTAGAAACTGTCTACCAAGATTAGTTAAGTCTGTGTCCATGATCCATCTGTATCCCATAAACCCTACTTCCTTTGCTATGTCTAATAACACCACTTCCTTGTTCAGCTGCATGCAATAACCCTTCTTCACTATTTGTGTTTAATGAGCATTCTGTTCTTCCAAGATGCTATGGTTTCTCCGTCTGAGAGCCCAAACCAATCAACATCAGCTTTTATTTAACTTGTTTGTATGCCTATGTGTCTGTCTTTCTTTGTTCCCTCTATATTGTGTGCCTGTGTGTCTGCTTTCCTTTGTTCCTTTACTGTCCCAAGCCAGTTCAAGTCCTTGGAGACTGCATGGACACAGCATCAAACATTATCACAAACTGACTGTGCCTAGAAAGTACTGTTCAGAGTGAGAAATACCATTGGCAGTACCCTCAATGCCCTTCTTTTGCTCCATTCCCATCACTACTCTCTCTACTTCTTCTAGTCATCTGATACTAACCACCTAGGTTTTGTATCAGGGTCTCCCTATGGGACCTAAAATTCTACTAGGTTGGATGACCAATGAGCCTCAAGAGTTCTGTCTTCCTCCCCATCACTGGGATTACAAGTGCTTGCCACATCTGGCTTTTTATGTGGTTTCTATAGGTTCAACACAGGTCTTTATGCTTGTGTAGCAAGCATTTTACTGACTGAACCATTTCTCAAGCCAATGATTAGCTTTTTCATTGAAATTTATATGATTGAAATCATACTGAGACTGATAAAAGCAATCCAATTATTCTTAACTGGGGCAGAGCCTACACACTTTTAAATGATGAAAATGTTACTTTTGTATGAGTTCTTTAGTCTTTGGTATGAACACCCCTTGTGAAACCTGCCAGAAGCAGCCTACACAAGTCTTGAATAACAAACCATTCAGTGTTGCATCCCAAAGCACAGACCCACCATGAGTCACCCTCTATCTGGAAACCAACCCCTCTGCTATCCCAGCAGCCCATCTATTTTGAACACTTTATGATCATTCTGAGAACCATCCAGTTGAAAAGACCTCTGGATCAAAGTCTGAGTGCCTACTCCAGGAGGGCTTGCACCAGCGTGACCACTCCAGGCAACTAGTTCCAGCCTTAGACTACAGGCACCCCAGGCACCACAAGTAGCATGTGTTTTAAGATGAAACGGTTCACTTTTCCAGTAACTCAGTAAAAAGTCACTGATTGGTGTGTAAATAGAATCTTCAGGAATAGCCTGTGGTTGGTGAAACTTGAACTGTCCTGTAATCGGTGAAAATATAAACCTTCATTTGAATGACACATCTAGTCATGTGCTCATTCCTAGCTCCATACCAGACAGCAGAGCTGTTTTCCAGTTCATTGCCCATTTGTGTCACAACATTAGGCCCAGTACAAGTCTTCTCCCAAATGGTGTTTTCTTTTCCACCTTTTTTTGTCTTCATAGATAGAGTGTGCTGAGCTGCCAAAAGGATAAAACAACAGTGGTGCAATTGGGAAATCAATCATCATCTTGCCAAAGCCTGCAGCAAGAAGAGGGCATCTGTAGACAGAAGCAGGTCTGGGAACTTTAAGCCCAAGCTGGCACTGACTGTTACCTCACATTGGCAATGTTCCTCACAGCCATAAGTCTCCAACCTGTGCACTTCTATTAAAGTGTTCTCTAAGTCTCTGGCATTTAAATACAAGAAACACAAGTTTCTGTTCTCAATGAGCCTGCTTCAGGGACCACTGTCCTTTGACTTTCAAGGCCATAGGACAGCCAACATTTAAATAGCTCTCCCCACCTACTCATGACTTCTAGTCATACAGAGCAAGGACCCAAGTCATTTTATTGATGAAGGAAAATATGTAGACATTCAAGTCTGCAATTTCATTCAAACCTATTATTGTACACACAATATTCATCAACACTGTGATTTTTTTTGTGTCTCACTCATCATGATTACTGTATAGGCTTGTCAGTCTCATTCTAGCACAGACAGCTGTCTGCATCCTATTGATGAGGATGTCTGTAGAATAATTTTAATCCAGTAACATGGCTGCTCTAGCAAGGGATCATATCTAAAGACCCAGGTCTGTGGGATCCACCTGGAATACAGGCATGCACTTAGTACACACCTTTAATCCTTCTGACTGGAATACACACCATTAATCTCTCTGGCTGGAATATAGACAAGACACACCTTTAAGTCTTCTGGATGGGATTTAGTACGCAATTTTTATTTCAAACAATGTCATCCAAGTACAGGAATACAGTAGAGTTTGGGGAGACAGTGCAGTAGAGCTCAGGAGCACAGAACAGTTTGGTGCAGTTCAGTTCCTGCAGTTCAATTCATGGAGTTCAGAGGCAGTTTTTCAAAGCAGAGCAATTCGAAGAGAAGAGGAAAGAAGCTAATTTGAATCAGTCACTTTGGAAGGAAGTTTTGAGCCAGAACAACTGAGTTGAATCAGCCAGCCAGAGTTTAGAAAGAGTTGTCTTATTCAGCAGAAAGTCTCAGAGACTGAAATCATTCTAGGCTTAGGTTATTGAAGGAGACTGGAAGCCGAAGCCTTCAAGGTTGAGGCTTACAGAAGATTAGATTGTATGTAGGGTAGAAGCTTCTAGACCTAGGCCTAAGGGTAGATTGATAGACAGAAAAGCTCTGGGCTCAGCCCAAGCCATGTTTTTGCAAAGCTTGTGTACAGTTCACATCCCATCCCCTATCTGAGGAAATAAAAACAACATTTACAGATGTCTTTTTTTTCCAGTTGGAAACAATTACAAATAATGATGCTAAGACATCTTCACACATGGGCATCTGCTGATGAATATGTGGATTAACATCTATAACCTGTGTATATATTATTGTCTTGGCTGAGCTACACAGCATGAAAACACTCAATATTTAAGGTGCAAACAAGTGCCCAGAAGTCCCTCTAATAATGCATACTCCTGTGACAATGTGTGAGTGTCCCAAGAGTTCTATAGCCTCAATACCATGAAACTTCCTGTCCTTAACCTTTTAATTCAAGTCAGTATCTAGTCTTTGAGACCACAAAGAAGTGAAAAGAAAAAAATAAAATGACTCACACAAATAGTTGGTATTGATACTTCAAGAAATAAAACAGACGTGAAAGTTCACATTCAACATCTCATCTGTAGGACGAACAAGGTCTCCCATTGAGCAGAAACAAGGCCTGCTGTTAAAAAGCGCATGTGTGGTTGGGCTTCCATATGCAACTGGCCTGAGAGACCTGCCTGGGCATGCCCAAACATGCTCTGCCTGAGACCTGCCTGGACCTGCCTGGAGATTGTTGACACCACACTGGTAATGAGACATAAGCCAATGAGGAGGAGCCGTAGCAGTTTGGGAGCCTATAGGACTCTGGGGAGCTACCTCTTTTTGAAATAAACCAGTCTGCTTTTGCCAATTGTTAGACCCCTGGAATCTGGGTCATTGATTCCTCACCAGCTCATCCTTGCCCTCAAGAATCCTGGGCCTGTGCCCCAGCAACACTCATCCATAACAATGAACTTTCAAAATATACATCATGTGATTCTAGGAACTACATTTAGAATATATTAAGGATTATCAATTAAATCATGTTGGGCTCTCAGCAAGATGGTGGTGATAAGCTTGGACATGTTCTGATCCTTGGGAAACCTACTGGACCACTGCAGAGATATATATTCCTGCTGAATGTTAGTTTGAGAGATGCAAGCCTATCTGGGCTTGCCCGGCAAAACAGGCACAATAAAGAACCCTCCATTGGACTTATAGACACTGGAAGAACAGAGATGCCAGACACTGAAGATAGAACTCTTCCTGCCTCAGTGGAAGAGCCAGAAGATCATATATTTTCAGGATACAAGCTGGCAGCTTTTACCTCCAAACACAGGCCCTCCTCAGCTTCTGTGCAGGTGTTCTGATATCCAAAAGAAGACCAGCAGACCCAGTATGGTAAGACTGAGGTCAATTCTTCCTGGGATTTGCAACATGGCAGCATCTGGCTGACCAGTAGCTGGGGGATTGAACTGATAGGTGTTGAGATTCCCTGAGCACAACCACTATAGACAGGATATAGACTACATATTATAACTCCCTGCCCCACCCTCCAACCCAACACCTGCCTGGACCCTCAGCTGTCTGGGCCCTCTGCTGGGCTCTCAAGGTATATGATCTACATCTCAGCCCAGAGTATTAAAGCAGTTCTGTACAATTGAATGTATCTTGAGCAACCAGGCAGCACCATTTCACAGAGCCGCAGTCTGAGAGGCACAGGTTGACCCTGAGACTCACCTGAGAGCAGCTTGGGAGGACCATAACCACAGTCCTGATACCCTAGATACAGGGAAACTTTTAGAAGCCCTACCAACTCAGGCAGGCTGCTCTAGAACACAGCACTCCTGGTAGGGAAAAGGTGGCTGAGCTTCCCCTGAGTTCAAGTGCTGTAGAAACCTTATAAACTCCATATTGGAACTCCCTGCCCATGGCCACTTTGTCAGGGCACTCAGTGTACAGCCTCAGTATACAGCATTGAGATCTCTTCCCAAAGCAGTAAATCAGTTCTGGACCATTGCGTGCTGCCCAAGTGAGTGGGCTGCACCGGATCACAGAAATTCTAACAGAGAGGAACAGGTTGATCAGGAGACCCCTGGAGAGTAGCTTGGAAGGACCATAACCACAGTTCTGTCACCCTAGCTACAGGAAAACTGTTAGAAGTCCTGCTGACACAGGCAGGCTGCTCTGGAACACAGCACTTCAGGCAGGGAAAAGGTGACTAAGCTTCTCCTGAGTCCAAGTGCTATAGACACCTTGTGAACTCCATATTGGAAGTCCTTGCTCATGTCTACTTTGGAAGGACACTCAGTCAGCATCCTCAGTTTACAGAATCTAGAGCTCAGCCTGGAGGAGTAAAGCAGTTCTGGGCCATTGCATGCTGCCTAAGCAAGTTAGCTGCACTGGACCACAGAGCTTCTGATTGAGAGGCAGAGGTTGAAATTTGGATCCCCCTGCAAGCAGCCTGGGAGAATCATGACCACAATCCTGACCACGGTACTGATGCTGTAGTTGCAGGGAAACTGCCAGAAGCCTCACTGGTTCAGACAGTCTGGACTGGAGCACAGGTCCTGGCCAGGAAAAGGAAGTTGAGTGTAGAAATAATTAATTAAATTATTAACCTGTATGTACATTATTGTTAATTGGTTGACACTGTTAAATCCTTAACCTGCCATTATACATGAGCACACACGGGAACCTGGTGGATTTTAAAAAGCCTTAGCCTAAACTGTGCAATCTTAGCCCATCTAAGCTAGCACTTTTTTTTTTTTTTTTTTGAGACGGTTTTTTCCCTAGTAACAGCTCTGGCTGTCCTGGAACTCATGTAGACCAGGCTGGCTTTGAACTAACAGATATCTTACTGCTGCTGCCTCCCAAGTGCTGGGATTAAAGATGTGTGACACCACACCTGGCCATTTACAGACAGTTGTGAACTGTCATATCCTTGCTTGGGATTGAACCCAGGTCCTTTGGAAGAAAAGCCAGTGCTTTTAACTGCTTAGCCATCTCTCCAGCCCCCTAGCTTTTAATTCTATTCCCCAAATATGACCCCATATATACATATTTCCCTTTAGACTTCTATTCTCCCTACTATGCTGATGTTGCAGGCCAGGGAGAATGATCTTTCATCTACCTCATCATGTATCTCCTTCTTCTTGCTTCTGTTTTCTTCTCTTGGAGGCTTCTCTCCTTCTTCCTCTACTGTAGGGTTCTTCTACATATCAACCTCTGTGCTTCAGATGTCCATGTACCATGATCCCACCTACCTCTGTCTTTGCCCAATCTCAGTCCTCAGCATTTATTTAACCAATCAGAGACAATGGTTAACAATAAAGATAACTCAGCTTCACTTTATGTTATAGCAAGCAGGCTTCTGGGGACAGGTTAATTAACATTTAGAATGGATAACATCACCCCATCAGCTGAGCTTCCCCAAATACAAGCACTGTTGGTAGGATATAGACACCACATCCCAACACGCTGCTGACACCTCAGCTGAACACCCAGGCTACAACACAAAGAGCTCTGTCCCTGGATCAGTGAAACAGCGCTGGATCATTGTACACTGACTAAGTGATGTTGTCTGTACAAGATCACAGTGCTTCTGGCTGTAAGGCACATGTTGAAACTGAGAGCCCTCTGAGAGCAGCTTTGGAAGTCCATGGTCACAATCCTGACACCTAAGCTACAGGGGAACTGTAGCTCTAGCCTACAGTCTGTGACCTGACCACCCCCCACCAACATCACTAAGAAGATCAGCTGGATCTCAGAAACCTACAGGTGGGAATAACCCATCCCACCCCAATTCCTGACCTGAGTACCTAGTTGGGACACAAAAAGAAGGGTGAGTTGTGGGAAGCCCACTGAGAGCCAGCCCCAAACACAAGGCCCCAACCAGTCTGTAGAGAGCTACAATCACCAAGATTATACTGCCTCTACACCAAAGTACTTTCCTTGGTACTAAGTCCAAAAGGCACCAGGAATAAAGAGCTAAGGACAACCAGATGACTAAAGGCCAGCAAAAGAATAGAACTGACAAAAGTTAGGGAAATAAGACTGCAATAAAATTCAGATATGCTAATACAGATATGCTAATAACCATCACATCACAGTTGAAACACGGGAAAATGATGATAAATCTATACTTAGGAAAATTAGAGACCTTACAAGAAGAAAATAATCTCTGAAAATATTGAAAGAAATCAAAATTCTACAAATGAAAGCAATGGGGAATTCCATTAGAGACTTCCAAGCTAACTCAGTCAAACAAGAGTGGGAAAGAGACAAGGCTATGAAAGATTTGCAGGCAAAAAGAAACAAGATAGAACAGGAAATATATAAAACAGTTCAACACATGAAATTGGAAATGGAAGCAATAAAGAAAAAACAAGCAGAGACAATCCTGGAGGTGGAAAAACAAGGAAAGACAATAGGAACTACAGACATGAATATCAGAAATAGAATACAAGAGATGGAAGACAGAATCTCAGGTGTTGAAGACTCAATTGAAGAAATCAGTACAACAACCAAAGAAAATGAGAAATCTAAAAAATTATTCACCCACAACATTAAGAAATCAAAGACTCAATGAAAAGATGGAACCTAACAATTATAGGTATAGAGGAAAGAGAAGACTCCCAACTCCAATGTTCAGGAAATATTCCAAACCTAAAGAAAGAGATTCTGGTAAAATTCCAAGAGGCATACAGAACACCAAATAGATTAGACCAGAAAAGGAATTCCTCTCGACACATAACATTTGAAACTCCAAATGTACAGAACAAGGAAACTGTATTAAAAGTTGTAAGACAAAAAGGTCAAGTAACATATAATGGCAGACCCATCAGAATTACACCTGACTTCTTCGCAGAAACTCTAAAAGCCAGAAGGGTCTGGGCAGGTGTGCTACAAGCCCTAAGAGAATGTAAATGCTAGCCCAGACTACCATACCCAGCAACACTTTCTATCACCATAGATGGAGAAAACAAGATATTCCATGACAAAACTAATTTAAACAATGTCTATCTACAAATCCAGCTCTACAGAAGATCCTAGAAGGATAATTCAAAGCCAGAGAACATAACTACACCCAAGAAAACACAGGAAACAAAAATCTCCACCACAGCTACACCAAAACAAATACACAATCACACAATCACTACCTACATAAAAACAAAAGGAAATTACAACATATGGTCATTAACACCCCTCAACATCAATGAACTCATCTCTACAATAAAAAAACCACAGGCTTACAGAATTGATCCACCAACAAGACCCATCATTTTGCTACATACAA
This sequence comes from Lophiomys imhausi, assembly GCA_907164525.1. Classification (NCBI taxonomy): domain Eukaryota; kingdom Metazoa; phylum Chordata; class Mammalia; order Rodentia; family Muridae; genus Lophiomys; species Lophiomys imhausi. Next base: position 3,795,138 of record CAJQZJ010033081.1, on the reverse strand, counting down.
GAAACACATCTCACTAACTAAAAGCATTTGTTCTAAAATCAGGGTCAAAGTAAGGATCCCCACTCTCTCAATATATCTTCAACATAATACTTCAAGTTCTGGCTAGAGCAATAAGATAAGTAAAGGAGATCAAGGGTATACAAATTGGAAAGCAAGATGTCAAAGTATTGCTATTCACAGATGATATGATAGTATACATAAATGATCCCCAAAATTCCACGAGAGAACTCCTACAATTGATAAACACCTTCAGCAAGGTAGTTTGATACAAAATTAATTTAAAAAATCAGTAACCCTCCTTTATACAAAAAGTAAATGGGCTGAGAAATAAATTAGGGAAACAACACCTTTTACAATAGTCAGGAACATTATAAAATACCTCGAAGTAACTCTAATCAAGCTAGTGAAAGAACTATATGACAAGAACTTCAAGTCCTTGAAGAAAGAAATTGAAGAGGACATCAGAAGGTGGAAAGATCTCTCATACTCATGGATGGGTAGGATCAACATAAAAAAAATGGCCATCCTACCAAAAGCAATATACAGATTCAATGAAATTCTTATCAAAATACCAACACATTTGTTACAGACCTCTAAAGAACAATTCTCAACTTCATATGGAAAAACAAAAACCCCAAATACTTAAATCAATCCTATACAAAAAAAAAAAAAAACATATGGAGGTATCACCATCCCAGATTTCAAGCTGTACTACAGACCAATAGTAATAAAAACAGCATGGTACTGGTATAGAAACAGACCTGATGATCAATGGAATCAAATTGAAGATTCAGAAGTAAACCCACACACCTATGGTCACTTAAATTTTGACCAAAAAGCCAAAACCATACAATTGAAAAAGACAGCATCTTCAAAAAATGGTGCTGTTCTAACTGGATTTCAACATGTGAAGGAATGCAAATAGACTCATATTTATCACCTTGCACAAAACGTAAGTCCAAGTAGATCAAAGACCTTAACATAAAGCTCAACATGTTAATCTAATAGAAGAGAAAGTGGGGAAAATCTTGAACTCATTGGCACAGGTGACAGCTTCCTGAACAGGACATCAATAGCTCAGGCTCTTAGATCAATGATCAATAAATGGGACCTCATGGACCCAAAAAGCTTCTGTAAGGCAAAGGACACTATCATTAGAACAAAATGGTAACGTCCAGATCGGAAAAATATCTTTATCAGCCCCACTTCCAACAGAGGGTTAATATCTAAAATTTATGAAGAACTCAAGAAGTTAAACACCAAGAAACCAAATAATCCAATCAAAAAAATGGGAAACAGATCTAAACCGAGAATTTACAAAAGAGGAATCCCTAATGGCTGAGAGACACTTGAAGAAATGCTCAACTTCCTTAGTCATCAGAGAAATGCAACTCAAGACAACTCTGAGATTCCATCTCATACATGTCAGAATGGCTAAAATCAAAAATTCAAATGACAGCACATGCTGGCAAGGATGTAGAGAAAGGAGACCATTCCTCCATTGCTGGTGGGAGTGCAAACTTCTACAACCACTTTGGAAGTCAATCTGCGATATCTTAGAAAAGTTGGAATAGCTCTACCTCATTGCCTAGCCATACCACTCCTGGGTATACATCCAGAAGATTCCTCACTAAACCACAACCTCAACTATGTTGATAGCAGCTTTATTTGTAATAGCTAGAAACTGGAAACAACCCAGATTTTCCTCTACCAACGAATGAATAAAAATAACTGTGGCACATTTATGCAATTGACTACTACTAAGCCATCAGAAACAAGGAAATCATGCAATTTGCTGCCAAATGGATAGAACTAGAAAAGCTCATCCTGAGAGAATAACCCAGACTCAGAAAGATGCACATGGCACATTTTCACTTATAAGTGGATTTTAGCCACATAGTACAGAATAACTATCATACAGCCATCATATTGAAATGAACAGGAACATACACTTTGTTACCTGTTAGTGGGACACTTTGCCCTAGTGGAACTTCCAGGTGGGTCCCCAGTGCAAGAGGAAGCTCTTAGACCTCAAATGACTGCTGACCTGAAGGAGGCTGATATGTAAGGCACCTCACACCAGAGGAGTATGATATTGGGAGAAGTGTTAGAAGGTGTGGCAGTAGGCTCAGGAGGGGTGGAGAGAGGGAACTCTGAAGGACATGTAACTTGATGTAATAAATAAACATTTAAAAAGAAATAAATTCATCATATCATTTAAACTTTACATATATATTCCATCACATAGCATGATATTTTGTGAGTCTGTGAGATAAATAAATGTGAAGCTTAGAAAACTGGTACACTACAAATAGATTTCATTCAATCTCTCCAAGTCACATACTTGAAAGAATCTAATTCTTCCCTTATATTCATTCATTCATTCATTCATTCTACTTTGATGTTGCTGAGAAATGTGTGGGATGTTACAGGCACACAATCAAATAAATTATAGTCCCTACTATTAAGCTATTTAAGACTGTTTACAAGCTGGAGGACCTCTTTTCTTCTTACAGAACAGTGAGAGTACAGGGGATTTCTACATGAGTGAAGGAAGCCATGCTCGGAAAACTTTCCATTGAGGATAAAATTCAAACTGATCTGTTGTGGGACTATAAAAATTAACTCTAACACAGATTTAGTGTTCAATGCATTGGTCTCATTTCTCAATTTCCTTTACTACCTTCTCATAATGGCTAGAAGTGTTAATATTGTTGTAGTCCCAGTTATTACTTACAATAAACAAGTGATCTGCTGATGCTTACTCTCATCTGCCCTGCTTCTGCTCTTTAAAGTTACATAAGACAAAGCTAATGTATTTTTTGTAAGTTTACATCCCTTTTTCCATTAAAAAAAAATCTCAAATTTTCAAATGTGCTAAAAGGAAAAAGTATGTAGTAAACTTTAAAGAATACTGTTTTAAGTAGAGAAAATGAAAATCCTGCCTGTGACAAAGGTGCTCTAGACAATGTAGCCTGACAAAATGTCTTCAGCATGCTGTCTCCTATGCTCAAGATGTTTCTGGCACTTAGGAGAGAAGGAGACAACTGAGGAAGAGAACTGCAATTTAACAAAAACATAATGTCCTCTCCAGGAAGAGGAAAATGGTTCCAAGTCATTAAAAATAAAATAAGAGTTCCATTAAAGCATAAGAATTTGATAGAAAAAGATTACTTTGTTCACATGTGTTCCTGCAATTTATTAATACAATGTAGTCCTTTCAAAAGTAAAGATGTCAAATTACCTTTGCAATAGTTCCCAAAATGTAAATGAAAGCTACAGTTCTACCCAAAGAATTGTATTGAATCTTTCCAGGTGTATTAACTTTCTATAAATATGGCAAGGTCAGAGTTTTTATTCTGAAAGTAAGATGAGACACAAGGGATTTTCATGTTCCATTTTATTTACTGACATTGAAATTATTTGATGGGAGATGTTTATTGGAAAACTCAAAGACCCGGCACAATCCAGGCTCAAGGAGATAAATTTGTTGCATTTTCAGAAGTCAATGGAATTTCACAAATGCTACCAGTGCTCACTATACTTCCAGGATAGATATTCCTACTAATGAAATGAATCAAGTGCTTCCTGAAGCCTTGGTGATACAGATAAATCCAAGCTCACTTCAACCACCCAGCAATGTCATGACAATTTTAGAATTGGTTTCTGTTGCGCAACTCTTCCTTCAACAATGTTCACTCACTAAGTCAAGAAACATGTAGGAAATCACCATCACCAAGACTTTGACCAAAATCAATAATATTTAATATATATATAATATACACAAAAATAAATAAATGAAAAATTGTAGTTGAATTATGAGAAATTTAGGAAACAAAAAACCTTTTGTTCTTTTACACAATTATGGGGAAAACCAGAATTTTTATAATGACACCAAATATCATATTTTCTATGCTTTCAGTGGTAGAATAAAATTTTAATTGAGTAAAACAAGTAGAAAAGTAGGTTATTTTCATAGGCTACAGAGTGCATGTGTGTACAATACGGTCTATATGTGTGTGTATATTCAAGTATGTGTGTGTGTGTGTGTGTGTGTGTGTGTGTGTGTGTGTGTGTGTGTGT
>CAJQZJ010033081.1:3758163-3791045 GCA_907164525.1 Lophiomys imhausi | reverse complement strand
TGTGTGTGTGTGTGTGTGTGTGTGTGTGTGTGTGTGTGTGTGTGTGTATGCACTAGGAACAGAATTCATGACCTTGCAGCTTTACACACTGAATGCAAGTTATCTACTCCTGGGAGGCACTTAAGTTCCAATCTTTAGTCTTTTTGTCTCTTTGGTAAATATCATTCTCATGGAAATTATATTATGTGGTTTTCATTTGTATTTTCCTAATAACACTTTTTGTTCAATGCTGTTCCTATTCTTAATGGCCATTTTTATGCCTCTTTTGGAGAAGAGTCTATTTAGACATAATATTGATTTTAAAATCAAATTTTTAATGCTTTGACTGTGGTTTTTTTAGTATTCAGCGTGGAGATTCTTTTTTATATATTCTAGATATGAATTCATCTCTGGCTACATAGTCACTAACAATTAATTCCACTCTATATGTTCTCTACATGGCCTTTAAAATCAAAATAGAATGAAAAATGCTATATTTCTTTACTGGTCACCATGATTTTTCTGATATAATTTTGTCTACTTAATGTTTATTGTGTCTATATTCAGTATCACCTGCATGACTATAAACAAGCAAATATCAATCAAAATATAAATACACTTAAATATTTAATTTCATTTGAAAATGTGATTTAGAGAAAGTCATTATAAAACCATAATATTCATGAGTCAAGAATGAAAAATAATAAAAAGTTGTCAAATATACATTAAAATTGAATTCTTTTGAAGAAAATTATTCTAAAATGTACTGGGAAAAAATTACTCACTACAATATTTCTTTGTACTTGCAGTTCTTGTTCATCTTTTTGTACCATTTTAATATCCAGAAAGTAGTTGAAGAATTTTGAAATGAAGTATGTGAATGAACACAAAACAACTTAATTTGTAATCAATTTTTTTAAAACTATAGTAAAAGAACTAAAAAAAAGTCCAACAGCATGACTAGGGGATGATAAAACTAGCAATTTCACACTTTAGCACTACATTCTCAGCACAACACAATATAATTTCATATCTCTCATCTTCTAGTAGACTGTAAACTCTTTGGACAAGTTCTTAGCTATTAAGGACATTTGTCTTGAGGAATTTAAACAGGGGATTTGAATAAGGGAAAGGTCAAAACCTTAATAATAGTTTTTTAATGTAATGAACAAGACATAAATCCTATCATTTCAGACCATTAATGAAAATTAAGACATAATATTTACAGAACTCAACAATGAGAATTCTAAAGTGAACCAGAAGAATAAAGACAAGCTTTACTCTTTATTTATTAGTCCACTAATAATTAATTCCACTCTATATGTTCTCTACATGGCATTTAAAATCAAAATTGAATCCAAAATAAATAAACTTCTTGTTCTTCCAGCTTATAATAACATAAAGAATAAGATGAGAACTTCTAAGTCATGATGTTTTTTAATTATTGTTACAGAAAATAATTTCATGACAACAAACATGCAAAAGTAACATTTTTGTCTATTGTATAAAGCAAAATGGTATTTTCAGGAAATATATTCATACTAGTGGCAGGGAAACCTCTTCAAAAATACAGCATGTCCACACAAAGAAAGAGAGAAGCATACATGTCAAAAATGTATGCAGAGAAATAAACATACCTCAGACTAAGAAAGCCAGATTTGTGTTGCCTTGAGAAAACTCTCTCAGCTTAATTTTGACAAAAGTTCTATGAAAGGTGATTGTCAGAAAGAATGAGTATATAGCATTTAGAGAGGTAGTCTCTGAGCTATGATGCTAGTCATGGAGCTTAGGTCTCAAAGCAGGCACACAACTTTCCTGGCTGGAAAGAGTGGCCTAATTTGTTGGAATGGTAGCAATCAATTCTCCTATAAATAAGGATAATAGTGATGATGACAGCATTTAAACTAACAGGCAAGGTATCCATAGAAAGACAAACCATCTATGTTAGCATAATAACAAATATCTGATCGACATTTCACCGATGTTGGAATAATTCATTATTTCTTTTATTAAAAATAGATTATTATTGAATACAATACATCATGACCACAGTTTCCCCTTCATCCACTTCTCCCAGCTTCTGTCCACCCACTTCTCCCCCAGGTCCTCTCCTTCTCCATTTCATCCTCAGTAAAAAGCAGGTTTCTAAAAGACAACAGCCAAATAGGATAAAATAAGGTAGAATAAAACAGAGTAAAACCCCTCACTCCTCCTTTATCAGTCATTATCCTTTATTAATAAAAATTGTTGTATTCCGGCATTCCTGAAAAAGATGATGATGACAGATAGTTGAATCTGAAGCCAAATATTGAGGACCATGGCCTGAGAACACAGACTATTAATTCCATGTTCCAACATGAAAGAAGTTTTATGAAGTTTTTATAGTAACGGAACAAAGAATGTCATAAGTCAAGATACTTTTCAAATACATTGATGTAAACACTAGAGGCAGGTTACAGCAAGATGGAAACCTCAGCTGTATGCCTCAGAGACTTTCTGATGGCACCCATAGCCTTTTGGTTATTGAAACCTTTAGTTTTGTTAAGCTAATGCATCCCAGATATTTGTGTCTTAGTCTCAGGGTGTTAGATTCTACAGAGAAGCAGGTAATGAACTGGCACAAAGGGGGCTATACATAGGCTAAGATAAATTATTTAGGCCATGGATCTGACGCATTCCCAGCTCTCCACAATCATTGCATTTCTGACACATTAATCAGCCATGAAGAGAGTTGAGTTTGAAGGTACATCTTCTTGTTGGAAACTTCTGTTCACTGTAGATATCAGACAGGTATGTAAATTGTTATATTTTAAAATCTGAAAAGCTTACTCTCTGATTTTGCCTTAAAAGTTGAAAATCTAAATGTACTATTCTTTAATGGGAACCATTCATGAAATACATTGGAAAAAAGATATTTATAGCTATAGCTTAATTCCATCCATAATTTAATTTTTAAAAATTATTTGTATGTTTTATGTGTGTCTGCATGCATATATGAGAACATGTGTTTAGGTGCCAGGAAGACAGAAGAGGGTGTCAGATCCCTTGAAACTAGCGTTACAGATAGTTATGAACCACCTTATATTGACTGCTGGGAACTGAACACTGGGTCTATACAAGTGCATCAAGCACTCTTAACTGCCGAGTCATTTTTCCTGTCCCCAAAACTTAATTTTTAATCACAGACTAGGCCACAAGTTTTATAGAAGTAGACATATTTGTTCATTAACTTAATCATACACTTCATGTTTTTAAAATCCTAATTTACAAAGATTTCCATCATCTAAAATCATATTTCATCCACACAGCTTTTGAATACTTCAACTGTATTTCTTAGTTCCCCATAAAGGTGGACAATCTTGTTATGGTTATGGAAATCAGAACCCCAGCAGATAAGTAAGTCTGTGGTTGGCATTTCTATCATTAGTAATCTTGAGTCCCTCTTACTTCCCTGGGTATAGTGAGAAACTAGACTGGAATCTTGTTCTTTTTTTTTTGTCAATTTTTTATTTCTTCAAGTTACATCTCAATCGCAGTCCCCTCCCTATTCCCCCTCCAGTCCCACCCTCCCGCCCTCAACCCCCCATCCTCTTCCCTTTTTTTTTCTTTTAAGTTTAAGGTATATCTTATTTCCCCCTACAGTTTCCCCTTTCAGTCCAACAAATGGCTCTTTCTCTTATAATAACAAATACAATACAGTACAACAGAGGTAATTAGGCCACAGTTATGAGGGTTATATGGCTTAACATACATTCCCGATGACCAGTCCATATGTATTTGGTACCTGACTTTAACATTCTACTATCTAAACATCTCCATGAGTTTAAAGGTCTATCTATATCTGACTCAACATTCATACTAACTTGCAACACAATTTTAAAAGTATCTTCTTAGATCTATAACACTCTCTTGACTCCTAAACAACTCAAAATTTAATTATGAGACTCTAGCTATCTGTTCTTCAACCACCTCAGAGAGCTGAGAGGGATAAATATATCTGATTTTATAGGAAGTACAGGGCCTGCAGCTTCCCAAACTAAGAAATGACATACCTGTGGCTGCCTGGACAGTTCCCATTTTCTCTCCATACATTTCAGCATCTATCTTCAGTCATTTGGCCCCATTTCTCTGACAGACATTGATTGTAGAGCAGGCAGGGGTTATGAAGGACTTACCTACCCTGTCTTGGCAGAGCTAGGCTGTCGACTTACCTGCTTCCAGGTTCTGTCCTTTTTGGACAGCATTCTGTCTACAGTTGGGGCAAGGGGCTTTTCCTACCAAGAGATAGGCTTGCGACTAATTCAATCATCTCCCACTGGAGATTCTTCGATGCTCATCTTCTACTTGGAGGAGAATAGGGGGTGCTGTCAGGAGTTGCTATGTCTTGATATAAAAAAATTTAAAGTTAGGAAAACATCTTTGAATGCCATATTCTGCAGATCTCTTGAGGTTTTTGAAGAGGCCCTATCTATCTCTTATATTATGGTAAGCAGATGTTGCTTGTCTCTTGCTGGTTTATTTCTGATTAGCTTAGAAAGTAACTATAATAGGCTGTCATAGTACCTAACTGAATGACCAGCTTGCATAACCATTAATTTGCATTTCTTAATTACCCTAAATAGTTTATGACAATTAGTAGTAAAAGGCCAAAACATCACATTTCATTTTTTGTTCTTAAATTGAATAGCTCTGCATCTGCCTTGGACTTCACTGGGCATTACTCAACTAAAAAGCCTATGCTTCTGGTAGGCATACCAGGACAATGTTTTAAAGACTTAACTTTGTTTTGCTGCTCCTTTAACATGACTTAAGCACAGATGTTTAAGACATAGTGACTTGCCTTGTACTCAATCCTAAAGTGAAAATTTGAAGAAAATGTTCTTATACCAACATCACAAGAAATATTCTTCAGTAATTTGTTCATTTTTTCAACATTCATTCAACCAAAATTTATCGAATACTTATTTTTTAATTATTGTTTTCCTAAATGGAAAGGAGTGGTGAGATAAAAGCTTATTTACTGTGGAGTGTGGTTGTTAATTATTTTGCTGAATATTTCTTATGAGCCACATTAACAGGGAGGTGCAGGCACTTTTATGTTTTACAGATGAGAACTGAGTTTCATCACAATCAGTGGCTTTTTCTCACATTCTGGGGCCCCAAGCAACCTCTTGAGTTTCCCAGCCCCCAAGCCATGCTCTCAGAAACCTCTTGCTCCTGTTTGTCAATAGATTTATAAGGGAAAAAAATCCAGAGCTCAAATACACAATTCATTAGAAAAATAAATAGATATTTCTTTCAGATAGCTTAATATTCAGTAACTGAGGGCACTTTGTTAGGGGAAAAGGAGCCAAGCACATATACTCTCCCTGACCAGGCTCAATCTCATTCAATCTGATACTATATTCAAATATAAAACATATATTTTAAAATTATTTCCATATCCCAGTTTTTGTTGTTGTTGTTGTTCTCAATCATTCATTCTTACCAGGAAGCACATAATTGCATCTTTGTCTGTATTAAATTTTCCAAGAAAACTTGATTCTGAATAATAAACATCCTGCAAAAGATTTCATGGTTGAAGAGGAAAAAATGGACCAGACCATGAATATTGTTCTGTTTCTTCATGTTCCTCCAGTGATAGAAAAAGGTGCTGGAAAAAGGAACACCATTAGGTTCAAATTTTTAAAATAATTACTAAGTTTTTAAAGTTGAGATTCTTCTTGGTGTACATTTCCCTACTAAAAAGTTTATACTTCCTTCTAAATTGAGGCAAAATTTAAAATTTATATGATTTAGCATATACACATTATTGAGGGTTTAAGCTTTAATTAAAACTTTCTCATATGACTCTGTCATCTTCTTTTGAAATTACTTCCACTGACTATGCCTAATAAAGAGTTCTTTGAGAAAGCAGACTCCTCCTACCTCGGTGGCAAAGGGAAGGAGAGAATGTTCTTCAGCACTGTGGACAAAGCCACAGTGTGCTCACTCCTGGGCATTTTCTATTTCTGGTTCTATAATGGCTCATTGGATGGATAGGGAAAAAATTTATATAAGTGAGTAAAAGGACTCTCTTATTTATAGTGTCTATTGCTGTGATGAAACGTCATTCCAAAAAGGCATATTGGGGAGGAAATGGTTTTATTTGGCTTCCACTTTCAGATCACAGTCTGTCACTGGAGGACATCAGAACAGAAACTCAAGCAGGACAGGATCCTAGAGGCAGGAGCAGATGCAGAAGACCATGGAGGGATGCTGCTTACTGGCTTGCTCCCCATGGCTTGCTCAGGATAGTACTACCAGGACAGTAATACCCACAATGGGCTGGGTACTCCCCCATTGATCACCAATTGAGAAAATGGCTTACAGCTTGATCTTAGGCATTTCCTCAACTGAAGCTCCTTCCTCTTTGATAACTCTAGCTTTTCTCAAGTTGACATACAAAACCAGCAAGTACAAGGACCATGGCCTTGGTGATGACTATTCTATCTCTATAATATGAATGGATTTCTAAGCAGACCCAAAATACAGCATCATTAAAACAACCATGAGGATGGTGTCCTTTTTCCATTGTATGGTTTTGGCATCTTTGTCAAAAATTAAGTGACCATAGGTGTGTGGGTTCATTCCTGGGTCTTCAATTCAATTCAATGATCCACTGATATGTTTCTATACCAGTACCATGCTGTTTTGATTACTGTTGCTCTGTAGTACAGCTTGAAATCTGGGATGGTGATACCTCCAGATGTTTTTTTTGTTTGGTTGTTTGTTTGTTTTTTATTGTACAGGACTGATTTAGCTGTTCTGGGTTTTTTTTGTTATTTCATATGAAGTTGAGAATTTTTTTTCCAAGACTATAAAGAATTATGGTGGCATTTTGATAGGAATTGCATTGAATCTGTATATTGCTTTTGGTAGGATGGCCAATTTTATTATGTTGATCCTACGTATCCATGAGCATGGGAGAGCTTTCCATCTTCTGATGTCTTCTTCAATTTCTCTTGTCAAGGACTTGAAGTTCTTGTCATACAGGTGTTTCACTTGCTTGGTTAGAGTTACCCCCAGGTATTTTATATTGTTTGTGGCTATTGTGAAGGGTGTTGCTTCCTTAATTTCTTTCTCAGTCCATTCATTTTTTTTTGAATAAAGAAGGACTTCTGACTTTTTTGAATTAATTTTGTATCTAGCCACCTTGCTGAAGGTGTTTATCAACAAATATACTATCCAATTGCAGTCAAATGGATGGAACTAGAGAAGCTCATCCTGAGTGAGTTAACCCAGACTCAGAAGGATGCACATGGCATCTTTTCACTTATAATCGGATTTTAGCCATATAGTACAGGATAACTATACTATAATCAATGCACCAAAGGGAGCAGGAACATAGACTTTGTTACCTGTTAATGAGACACTTTGCCCTAGTGGTGCTGCTTTGTAAGCCCCCAGCCTATGAGGAGGCTCTTGGCCCTCATATGACTGCTGAACTGGGGCAGGAGACTGTTATGTAGGAACACTCCACTCTGGAGGAGTGGAGTGGGAGGGATAGGGGGTAGAGGGTGGGAGGGCAGGACTGGGAGGGGTGGAAAGAGGGCACTGTGATGGAGATGTAACATGAAGTAATAAATAAGCATAAAAAAAATACATGAGGCCCCCTGAAAGGAAAAAGCACAGTTACACAAACAACTTTGTAACCATGAGGCCTTAAATGCTGATACTTACAGATATGTACCTCTCTCCATACAGACCCAATCTGACAAGTATTTTCTGAATAGTGTACCTTGAAATGGCATTATAGCTCCTGCTCATTGGGTATTAAGCAAGACTGCACTAAGTAGCTAGGCTTATCTTTAAGCATGTATTTGTTTATTTTTCAAGTGCAGCATTGCCATCTACAGGACACAAACTTGGAAATATGCACACCTCCATTTATAGCATGTTTGACATGAGAATTAGGAGGCATAGAGGTTGGAAATGTTGTATGTGTTCACAATCAGTTCTGTTTGATGATTCTGCCAGATACTATATTTTACAAATTATCTAATAATCACACAATTCATCAAAGAAGTAGCAAGAATACATGAAGTCAACTGCCTAGTGACACAACTTTTGGAGATTATTGGGAATTTATTCAAATGTTCTATTTGGATAATGTAAATGAGCTGGAAGGAAAGCTAGAATCAGAGTGATATATGTAGGGCTTTTAGGAGTTACTGATAATACAAATCTACTTAAATTTGTCTGGACATAAGCTATCTAAAGCTCCTTATAGAGGTTAAGTAGTGGCTGGAATATAACTCATTACAGACTGTTTGCCTAGCATACACAAAGCCCTGGCCTCAGTCCTCAGTACCCTATAAACTGTGCATAAAGGCATATGCATGTAATCCCAGCACTCTGGAGACAGAGGTAGGAGAATTAGGAACTCATGGTCATCATCAATTATAGAATAACCAGTCTGAGCTACATGAGATGTTGTTTTAAATTAGAAAAAGAGAGAGGAAAAACAGAGAGGGATCTGAAGAGAAAAGACAAAGAGGAGAAAAATGGAGGGCAGGCAGGGAAGGGGGAAAGGAGGGGAGGGGAGAGAAGAGGAGAGGAGAGGAGATGTTGATTCCAGTAATAAGCACAGCAAATAATCTTTCTTTAAGTGACAAAAAGACAGATGACATTCTATATCCTGCAGTGAGATTTATAAACTGACCAGACTTACCAACATGTAAATGTAATAGAAAGAGGAGATGCTTAGGTCACTTGACATTTGGTGGGGAAAGGCACAGGTAGGGACTGAGCCTAAGAATGTGTGGTTGTTTGAATGAAAATGGCCCCCATAGGCCCATAGGGAGTGGCACTATTAGAATGTGTTGCCTTGGCTTTTTTGAAAGAAATGTGTCACTGGGAGTGGGCTTTGAGGTCTCATGTGCTGAAGCTAGGCAATGTCTCTCTCTCTTCCTGCTGCCTATTGTTCCAGATGTAGAACTCTCAGCTATCTCTCCAGAACCATGTCTGCCTGCATGCTGCCATGCTTCCCACAATGCATGATGATAATAGACTAAACCTCTGGACTGTAACCCAGCCCCAATTAAATGTTTCCTTATAAGAGTTGTTGTGGGCTCTCGTCAAAGCAATTGGAACCCTAACTAAGACAGAAGAGTAGCTCATTATTAGGTTTCACTATTGTAGCACAAGTGAGAGAAAGGAAAGGAGAGACAGCATAACTAATTTCCCCATTGTGACACAAAGACTAAAATATGGATTATTAAAAAATGGAATACACAAATGGTATTAAAAAACTATTTGGTAATGCTCAGTGTGACCTCAGTTCAGTTAAAATTTGAGTTATAATATTTATTAGGAAAAGCCTGAATGTTTCAGGAAAATCTGTTAAATTCCCTGCTATATTTTAAATCTTTTTCTGAAGATATTTAAGGTTAAGTATATAATTAGCTACATAGGAGAGAAAGGAGAGAAAAGAAAAAAAGAGCGAAATCCCTCGGTCTAACCTCCTAATCCTTGTTTAACAAAACCATTTAAAAACTTGTAACCAATCCCCCTAAATAACAACAAACATCTAAACCCATCAAATGACCAAACTGGGTGGGGGGAAGAATCACCCACCCCAACTTCTGGGGATGGGACATTGCTCTCTTAAAATTGCTTCTTGCTGACGTGGGATGTAGGAAACCTATTTGGAGGCCCAAATAAGAATGGAAAAGTGGTTAAGCAAATTAGTAGTAACATTTGTTGTCCAGGATTTTTTTTTGTTGTTGTTCAGCTATTTAAATGTCCTAAGAAGTTTGTAGTCAGAAGCTGAACTTTGGGTGGGAACATTCAGGGCTTTACTGAAGTCTTGGCTGGGTCAGTCTGTGGGGCTGTACCATCTTAGTTAGCTAGTTTGAGTTCTCCTGGTTGTAGATTTTTGAGGAAACAGCTATTGAGGCAGTCTGTAAGGCTGGATCACCTGGGCTACTTGTCTTTGTTATCTGGTCCCTTTTCTTCAGAAATTTCAGTTGTCCAGTTGTCCCTGGACTCTTTAGATGGATGCCTTTAATCTCCTGGAAAGTTAATATCAGTTGCCAAATATGTATGGACTAGACATTGGGAATGTATGTTATATATCTTATAATTTTCATAATTGTGTCTTAATTGTTCCTATTGTTTTGTATTTTATTTATTGTTATAAGAAGAAAAAGAGCCTTTTATTGAACTAAAATGGGAAACTGTTGGGGGGATAAAAGATACACCTTAAATTAAAAAAAAAAAGCAGATGAGAGGATGAGGGGGAAGACGGTAAGAGGGAGGGAACTATGATTGTGATGTAACTTGAAGAAATAAATAAATGTTAAAAAAAAGTATGTGAAATCACGTTTATTTTGTTACCACAACACTAACTGGAAAGTATCCTATGAAGAATAATGATCTAGTACTAAAGAAGTTGCCTCATTAAAATGAGAAAACAGAAATACCCAGCATTAGGGTTTCATTTGTGATGTTTTCTTCACAGTTTCTAATCAGGTTTCCACAGCAAATATTCTTGGTACATGAACCATATTTAAATCGTAAGATGAAAAAAAAAGAATCTCAATCACAAAACAATCAGACTTTTATCTGTAGTCTATCAAAGTGCAGTGATCAAATGTGGAACAAAATGTTTATATTGATGAAGTGGGTGAAAATTGATTAAACATGGACTAGTCTCTGGCTGAAACAAATACTATTGTTTCCGCTGAAAAGCACTTTATATGATGTCATCCATTTCTTGTAATACACAAAATATTTTCCATTTACATAAAATGATTTTCTCATAGTCTCCAAGTATTAGAACATTGCTAAACCCAATGAACACCTTACTTAACTCTGGTCCATAATCTCCACATCTACTAAAACATTGACCCAGTTGACTTTTATTCTTCCAGGACCCTATACTTGCTTTTCTCTTAAAGTTTTCCATCCCAGAAGAAAATATTCTTCAAACAGGATGGATATTGTAATTATCAGACTAATACAAAGATAATAATGTGAGATACGAGGTTGCTATAGCTGAAAAAAGTAATTTCAATATATAGAAGATGTATGAGAGTTCTTCATGTAGCATTGAGGCTCAGAGTATTTGATCTTTAAAAGAAAGTCTACCATACACACTTTTTTTTCTTCATAGCCCTTACATAGCCTCCCATGCGTAGACATTTAGTTGTTTTAGAGCTTGTTGAGTTACATTTTCATGCTATCAAAAATCTTGTACTTCACATGCTATTGTCCATATTACTAACCCAGTAAAAGAGTCTCTTCTGTCACTAATAATGCCCATGGATGTAGAAAATTGGCTTCTTTTCCCCTGGTGACTTTACTGACAGAGAAAAGTAGCAAGAAACTGCTTGCATTTGATTGGAGAGTTCTGTGAGGCTTAGGGTCACATGCATCTGTATTCACAGCATCCTTGAATTTCCATGTGAAAGATCCCAGCTCATCCTTAAGAGTTCAAAGCAAAGTAGAAACACTTGATCTTTATTACTTTAGACAAAAAAAAAAAAAAATTTAATTAGATCAAGAGTCACTGAATCCAGCTCAATCTTTTGTTCTGAACCAGTTTAAAAAAATGTTTTAAAGAATGTAACTCCATGAAATTGCACCATGAAAAAGAAAGTTAGTTGTGGTCATTTAAAATTGGGAAAATTGTGAACTCATGGAGAAATAAGCACACCTTTTCAAGTTTCTGAGATTTCTATAAGACTGCCTAATTAATTGCATATAGCCTAAATGTTATTTGAGCACATATAACTGCATGATTGCTGAGGGGGATCAGCCTCTGTAGAACTGTTGTTCCTGGGAATAGACCATGGAAGGACAAGTGAAATAGGGACAGTTAAAGAACGTGGTCGGCAGCAGACATTTCAAATGCTTCCTAGATCAATTTAGCAAGTAAGTTTTTATACCACCTAGGTGAAATCACTAAGCAAAAAACAAAAAAAGAAAGAAAGGAAGAAAGGAAGAAAGGAAGGAAGGAAGGAAGGGAGGGAGGAAGGAAGGAAGGAAGGAAGGAAGGAGGAGGAGGAGGAGGGAGGGAGGGAGGAAGGAAGGAAGGAAGGAAGGAAGGAAGGAAGGAAGGAAGGAAGGAAGGAGGGAAGGAGGGAGGGAGGGAGGGAGGGAGGGAGGGAGGGAGGAAGGAAGGAAGAAAGAAAGAAAAATATAGGTATTTTAAAATGTGCAGAAGAACTCACGCCTTCCTCATCTTACAAATCCATAAGAAATTTATAACATTTGCAAAACATTTTAGAATCTGGATTCAAAAACAGCCCTATTTGTGTGTAGTAGAAACTTTTCTCTATGAAACTAATAATTTAACAGACATATAATAATCTAAATCTTACAAATACACATTAAAATTATCCAAATGCAATCTTACACTATCTCAAAATGTATTAGATATGAGATATACTAAGTGAAAAAAAGAAATTAGGTCAATCAGTTTTTGTAGAAAATAAAGGGAATGTAGAAAATAGATCAAAAGTCTGACCTTTGAGTTAAGAAAAACAATATTCTCAATTTGGTTTTAAAAAAATCAAGTATAAAGGTGGATATAAATGACTTTATATCCTCTCTTTTATAAGGCTAACAAAAAAATCTTTGAATGGCTTTTCATCCCAAAAGAATTGCTATGATCTGAAATGCCAAGAAACTAAAATAATTTCTGACCTTTCAAAAATATTGAGAATACAGGGTGTGTTTACATAAATTTGGTATTTTCTGCCTTCAAAACACATGTTTGCAGACCCCCAGCTGTGCCTACACATACAGCAAAGCGAGATCAGGAAAATTCAACACAGATGATTTTGACTGTAGAATATATGTCTTCAAGCCTAGCTTAGGCTATACAGAGCTAAATTTCACCTAAGGCACATGGACATGACAGTGGGGAAACATTAAGGGTGGTGTGAATCTTTATTCATCTTTTTCTTCCTTTATTCAAAAGACCTGTTTGGAGATCAGGTCTTTTATCAGCATATTGCTGAGTGTTTCAGGTGAAAATTGTCAGGGTGTTGTAGGAGGGGAAGGGAGAGGACAACAGGGGGACAGAAAGAGGGAGAGAGAGAGGGGTCTGGAAGACTGATAGACACTAATGAAGACATCTCAGAAGACTTTCTCTTCCTTTTTTTTTTTTTTTTTTTTTTTGGTTTTTTCAAGACAGGGTTTCTCTGTGTACAGCTCTGGCTGTCCTGGACTCACTTTGTAGACCAGGCTGGCCTCGAACTCACAGTGATTCACCTGCCTCTGCCTCCCAAGTGCTGGGATTAGAGGCGTGCGCCACCATGCCTTGAAAATTTTCTGTGTGTGTGTGTGTGTGTGTGTGTGTGTGTATTTACTTCACTGATGTTTCAAGATGTATTTGTGAGCTATGTTTCCCCAAGTCAATATTTCCAGAGATAGATAGGTAACATAGACAGATATCAATAGAGTTCCTGAAGGTTTTACCTGGGCCCATAGAGAACAGATAAGCTATAAGACTTTGGGGATCTGATCTTAGGTATTCAGGCTTGCATGATCTTAGGTATTCAGGCTTACATGGTAAATGCTTTTTCACCTGAGCCATTTCCTTAGCCTCATGTTCAATCTCATGTTTATGAGGCCAACAAGAAAGACTCTATCTTTGTCCCATGCTGAGTCTCATGCTTATCTCTGACTTCTCATGATTTTGTCTGTTCTTTGTTTGCCATCTTGCCTGAATACCTAAGATCAGATCCCCAAAGCACACACAAATAGCATGACTCAGTAACACACAAATCTACAATCCCAGCATCCCACTAGGAAACTAGGAGCAGAAACAGAGATTGCCTGAGGCTCAGGGACAGTCTAACCTGAAATACAGCAGTGAGCACCAAGAGACCCTGTCTCAAACAAGCAAGGACTAACACTCAATATTCTTTTTATGTCCTCCACACTTAAGTCCCCAGCCCTTTCC
Organism: Lophiomys imhausi; assembly: GCA_907164525.1. Classification (NCBI taxonomy): domain Eukaryota; kingdom Metazoa; phylum Chordata; class Mammalia; order Rodentia; family Muridae; genus Lophiomys; species Lophiomys imhausi. Next base: position 3,777,109 of record CAJQZJ010033081.1, on the reverse strand, counting down.
CTGTTTAAACATGTATAGCACACACTCACACACACACACACACACACACACACAGCACAGAGAGAGAAAGAGAAACAGCTCTCTGAGACAGAGACAGAGAATTGTTGATTTTCAATTAGGTCCTGAAAAGACAAAACTAGGAAAAACAAAGAGAAATATGCCTGACAAGATCCCTCTTTCCCTCAGAAATGGCACTCATATCATCAATGATTTGCATATAATGCAGGCACTGAGGTCACCATCAAACATGAAAATAATCTAGCTGCTAAAACAAAAGGACAAAGTGCCCCGGAAGGCAAAAGAAAGCATGCTAGAAATTGAAGTCTTGCCTTCAACTTTCAAAAACATAACAGCAGGATTCTGCAGTACATTGGGCCACCAGGTTCTCTTCTTTTTTTTTTTTAACTTCTTTTTTAATACTTATTTATTACTTCAGGTTACATCTCCATCACAGTATTTAGGCAACCCAGATAGATAGACTTCATCCAACTCTCTCCATAGTTGCTAAGGTACTGATACGTAAACAAACATATCAAATTACAGAAGAAATCTGTCACATTGAAAGGGACAGGAACTCAACTAAGTGCAACTCCAAAATGCAACCTCCAGTCTGAACCTCCCAATTTCTACGATTTGCAAATATCTCAACTGATGTTAAAGCAGATATTTTTAGCTTCTGATGATCTCATACACTTTAACACAAGCAAGTACTTCACCTAGTCTCAGGACTCGAGAACCCTATGAGTATATTTTATACATGTGACATTAAAGATGCAGAAGTAATCTGACTAGATCCTGGTACTACTATAATAAATTTTGCATACTAATAAAATGTTGATTAAACAATTAAAATAAATTAACACATTAATTAATAATTATTGTTTCTAAGAATGATAGACGCTATGAAGAAAAAAATACAATGTCAAAAGAAATAGATTATACAAAAGATAAAAAAATACAATGACACATGACTGAGCAACAAAGTGTGAAGTAAATGTTTTGTGGACAGCTAGTAACCTACACATTCCCATCATCTCTTATTTAAAATTAGAGTTATTTGAGGTGGAATGATTGTAAGAGCCAGAGGAATGAAATGTTTGATGTAAGATTATATCTCCTAGAAATATCAGAATCTATATCTTTGAAGTCTTATCAACATGGTTGCCTAATTATCCCTTGAACAAGGATGATACTAGTAGACATGCTAACATGAAACCTTGTGATGCCTCAACTCTAGACAAAGAAGTATATGCATGAATGTTGAGAGCAGGAAAAAAAAAGTCTTCCCAAGGGAAAAGACATCCAATTGGTTATTCAATACAAAATGGTCAGACCTGAAAACATGCATATGAGTAACATATGGAATAAAGAGGTTGTATTTAAGTACTTAGAAACTGTTTACCTATATTAAATAATTAAAATATAGGGCCATTAATTTGAAATGCAGCAGAGAGGAGACATGGGAGGATTTGAAGGTAGAAATGATGTAATAATAATCTCGAAAGAATTATTTTAAGACAATTTTTAAACTCTTTTTAAAAAGAGTTGTGCGGGCCCACTGCTACCAAACTCATTCTGTTTTTGAGCCTTTATTTTAGCAAAGATACACATAGTACTGCAATCTCAACAATGAAACAGGGAAGGAAATGATGTACAATGCTTTGGATTCTAGGCTCTAAAATATTGGACAGAACTTGTCCATTTTTTTCCCCACTTCCATTGGCTAGAAGCTGAAGGTCATGACAATCTATCATTAGTTGTTCACATGATTATGAGGTTCTGATGTGTAACAGATAATAATTCAGAGTCCTGGATACACAAATGGTTTTTATGGAGTAACATTTTCACATAACTTAGACTCATTACATTAATAATACCATATGAGAAAAGATCACCCTGGATTTTTTGTAACTGACTGTCTAGCCTTCTCTTAACCAGGAAATGAAAGAGTGAGGTACAGGGCATCGATCTTAGATCAAGAAGATCTGTGATAAAGTTTAAACTTAAGGCAAGGGTCAGGCTGTGATGACAACAGAGCTCCCTAGGGAAATAGCAGTTTCCATAAACCAAAAGATCAAACAAAAACAAATTAAAATGCCTGGAGCAACAAAAGTTGGTGGGGTGGGAGGGAGGCCACATGGAAAGGAGCTGGCCAGGCTCTGACAAGGCATACAATGCAGAAATGTTGAGCCATTAATTCATATAGCACATGTAAAATTGCTTTTATTTCCATTTTTTGAAATTAAGATGCTATAGTTGTGTTTGTGACAGTATCATCCAGAGTGATATACCTGGACCTCTGCCCCACAGAACAATCATGGATTGCTGCAGTTTTATTTTAACAAGTGTTGAGAATTGTCCCTTTGTTTTTTTCATTCAAGTAACATGAACTGACCTACACACGGTGATCTGTATGTGCCTGAGGTTTCAAACAGAAACACAGGCACGTGTGCAGAATGAGAGAAGAGGAAATGTGGCTTACTTTACCACGAAGAGAAAACCTTGCCGTCTGATGATTTTTGTAAGCAAACCAAATATGCTTGAAAACTCTTTTAAAGGTCCTAAGACTCTTAAAGAATGAAAGACAAAGACCAGGATACAAAGGAGCATGAGATACATTAAAGACTTAATGTTCCAGAGGAGAGAGGAGGCTGACTGACCAACAGGAAGTTAGAGCAAAGATGTTAGAAGTTCAGAAAAGTGCATAAGTCTAAGTTTAGCTTCTCCTTGCAGGGGGTGGCATTAATAGAGAGTTCTCAGGCAGAAAGAAGCAGAAACACTAACCAAGAACACTGAACAGAGGCCTTCCCATATAGACTCACTTCTCTTCATGTTACCTTGAGTAAAAAGGAAGAAAATATTTGTCAATAAAGCTCTGTCCCCACTCTGTCCTGCAGTATTCCAGTATTCTTTCATAATTACTTCTTCATATACAGAGGGAGAAAATAATTTCTTCTGGGTAGTTAGGGATTTATGACAGGTTCTAAGTTGTGGTTGTGTTTCTGGTGTTGGCTTATCTCAGATTATTAGGAAATGTGGTGTTTTGATCTTTGCTTTCTGTTTTACAAAGGATTGTGGCTCTTGCAACCTCAGATGCTGTCTTGTCTCCCATAGAGGGGAAGAGGAGAGATGCTGCAAGTGTTGCAAGGAAGCACCCTGACTTTCTCCTAAGCCAATTAACTCCTCTAGTGAAAATCCTTCAGGGTATATCTATTCCTGTCAGGATTTAGAACAAACTCCAGAACATGCTTTAGGGGACCTGTTGTGCTGGCTTCTGACTCCCAGCTCCATCTTTCAACATTGTCTTTCACGTTCTTCAAACCTGGTGATCATCATTTCATTTCTGTTGCTGTAATACTCTAACAAAAAATAAAAATAAAATTAGGGAAGATGGAGGTTTATTTCATCTCACAATTCTAGATCCATTATTGTGGGGATTTCAAGGCAGGAATTTCAAACAGGAGTACATCAATAGAAGTAAGAAATAATGCATGTATGTTCATATGTTCATTTCTTTTTTATTATTTATTTTTTTCTTCAAGTTACATCTCAATAGCAATCCCCTCCCTACTCCCCTCTCCAGTCCCATCCTCCCACCCTCTTCTGCCTCAACCCACCCATCCCATCCTTTTTTTTTAAGTTTAAGGTATATCTTTTTCCCCCCAACAGCTCCCCCTTTCAGTCCAATAAGTGGCTTTTTCTCTTATAATAATAAATACAATTCACAACAACAGAGCTAACTAGGTCACAATTATAAGAGTTATATGGCTTAGCATACATTCCCATTGTCCAGTCCATATGTATTTGGCACCTGACTTTAATGTTCTACTATCTAAACATCTCCATGAGTTTAAAGTTCTATATCTAACTCAGCTTTCATACTAACTTGCATCACAATTTTAAAAGCATCTTCCTAGATCTATAACACTCTCTTGATTCCTAAACAACTCAAAATTTAACTATGAGACTCTAGCTATCTATTCTTCAACCACCTCAGAGACCTGAGAGGGATAAATATATCTGATTATATAGGAAGTACAGGGCCTGCAGCTTCCAAAACTAAGAAATGACATACCAGTGGCTGCCTGGACAGTTCCCATTTTCTCTCCATACATTACAGCATCAATCTTCAGCCATTTGGCCCTGTTTCTCTGATAGACATTGATTGTAGAGCAGGAATTATGAAGGACTTGCCTACCCTGTCTTGGCAGAGCTAGGTTGTCGACTTAACTGCTTCCAAGTTTTGTCCTTTTTGGACAGCATTCTGTCTACAGTTGGAGCAAGGGGTTTTTCTTCCAAGAGATGGGCTTTCCACTAACTCAATCATCTCCCACTGGAGATTCTTCGTTGCTCATCTTCTATTTGGAGGAGAATAGGGGGTGCTGTCAAGAGTTGACATGTCTCAATATCAAAAATATCTAAAGTTAAGCTAACATCTTTGAATGCCATATTCTGCAGATCTCTTGGGGTTTTTGAAGAGGCCCTATCTATCTCTTATATTAGGAAAAGCAAATGTTGCTTGTCTCTTAGCAACTTGATTTCTGATTAGCTTAGAAAATAACTATAGTAGACTGTCATAGCACCTAACAAAATGAAAGGCTTGCATGACTATTAGTAACCCAGACTCAGAAGGATGAATATGGCATCTATAGCATCTATTCACTTATACTAGGATTTTAGCTCTATAGTAGAGGATATGGATACTACAACCAACGCACCAAAGGGAACATGGACATAGACTTTTTATTTTTTATTCTTTTATTTTTTTTATTATTTTTTATCTGTTTGTCGGCTTATTTGTTTGGTTGGTTTTTTAGTTCTCTCTCCCTGGCAATGAGACACTTCACCAGTGATACTGCCTCATAGACCCCCATTGTATGAGGAGGCTCCTGGCCCTCATATGACCTATGAACTGGGGTGAGGGTTGTTATATAGGGACACCCCACTCCAGAGAAGCAGGATGGAAGGATCAGGGAATAAAGAAAAAAATGAAATGTGAATTTTCGGCCATTTGTTCATTTCTTAAGCTCAGTTTTATTTCTCCATTTTAATGAAGTTCAGGACCCTTGTCTAAATAATGGTGCTGCCCATAGTGGGGATATCAATTAACTAGACTATCCTTCATTGATATACCTACAAGCAAATTCAGTGTAAGCAATCTCTATTAATCTTTGGTTAAATAATTCACTTTGACACATGTTAAGTAAAAAAAAAAAAAAAAAAAAAAAAAGATTAAAGGCTAATATCCAAAATTTACAAAGAACTCAAGAAATTAAATCCCAAGAGACCAAATAATCCAATCAAAAATGTGGAACAGAGCTAAACAGAGAATTCTCAAGTGAGGAATCCCTAATGGCTCAGTGACACTTGAAGAAATGCTCAGCATCCTTAACTATCAGAGGAATGCAACTCAAGACTACTCTGAGATTTCATCTCACACCTGTCAGAATGGCTATGATCAAAAACTCAAATGACAGCAAATGCTGGTGAGGTTGTGGAGAAAGGGGAACACACCTTCATTGCTGGTGAGAGCGCAAGCTTGTACAACCACTATGGAAATCAGTCTGGTGATATCTTAGAAAACTTGGAATAGGTCTACCTCAAGATCCAGCCATACCGTAACTTCTGGGTATACATCAAAATGATTCCTCACCAAACCACAAGGATGTTTTCTCATCTATGCTCATCTATGTTCACAGCAGCCTTATTTGTAATAGTTAGAAACTGGAAACAACCCAGATGTCCCTCAACTGAGGAATGGATAAAAAAAAAAAAAAAACAACAACAACTGTGGTACATCTGCACAATGGAATAGTACTCAGCCATCAGAAACAACAAAATCATGCAATTTGCAGCCAAATGGATGGAACTAGAGAAGCTCATCCTGAGTGAGCTAACCCAAACTTAGAAGGATGCACATGACATCTATTCACTTATAATCGAATTTTAGCCATATACTACAGGATAACTATACTATAGCCAATGCACCAAAGGAAACAGGAACATAGACTTTGTTCCCTGTCTATGAGACACTTTACCCTAGTGGAGCTGCCTTGTAGGCCCCCAGTGTATGAGGAGGCTCTTGGCCCTCATATGACTTTTGAACTGGGGCAGGGGACTGATATGTAGGCACACTCCACTCCAGAGGAGTAGGATGGAAGGGATAGGTGGGACTGGGAGGGGTGGAAAGAGGGTACTGTGATGGAGATGTAACCTGAAGTAATAAGTAAACATTAAAAAAACTGTATAAGGTAATCCTTAGGAAAACCCTAAGATATTTCTATATCACTCTGCTAAAAAAGAAAGAAAAATCAAGTGTTGAGCACACACCTGTTATCCCAGCATACAGAAAGCTCAGGCAGAAAAATAGTGAAATTGAAGCCAACCTTAGTTCTTGGTGAGTTCTACACCATTCTGAGTTAGAAAATACAATTCTGCTTCCAAACAGAAAAAAAAAAAAAATGAAAGGATGACTCAGAGTTTTATGAGACTTTTTGAATCATGAATTATGAACTCTTTTTTTTTCTGGGGAGTGTTTTCTTCTTTTTTTTTTCCTTTATTTTTTTTTTCTTCAAGTTACATCTCAATCGCAGTCCCCTCCCTATTCCCCCTCCAGTCCCACCCTCCCACCCTCAACCCCCCATCCTCTTCCCCTTTTTTTTTTCTTTTAAGTTTAAGGTATATCTGATTTCCCCCTACAGTTTCTCCTTTCAGTCCAACAAATGGCTCTTTCTCTTATAATAATAAATACAATACAGTACAACAGAAGTAATTAGGCCACAGTTATGAGGGTTATATGGCTTAACGTACATTCCCAATGACCAGTCCATATGTATTTGGTACCTGACTTTAACATTCTACTATCTAAACATCTCCATGAGTTTAAAGTTCTATATCTGACTCAACATTCATACTAATTGCAACACAATTTTAAAAGTATCTTCTTGGATCTATAACACTCTCTTGACTCCTAAACAACTCAAAATTTAATTATGAGACTTTATCTATCTGTTCTTAAATCACCTCAGAGACCTGAGAGGGATAAATATATCTGATTTTACAGGACCCATGAACTGTCCAGGCAGCCACTGGTATGTCATTTCTTAGTTTGGGAATTATGAACTCTTAATACAAGTGCTTTTATTTGAATCAAAGATGGAAGCTAAGACATGAAAAGTTGTGTGTCTAGCTTGCTTACTTTACCCAATTCACCTATTAACAGATTTTACAATCTGTCATTGGAAGAGGCCTCCAGCTACATCAGCATAGAGAAGTAGTCACCATGGCCATTCCATCTTATGTGCTTCCCAAGAGAAAAATGATTGATTATTTTTTAAGATTTGTATGTTTGACCATTTGCCTTCATGTGTGCATTTGCACCACAAATGTGCAGTGCCCACAAAGGCCAAAAAAGAGCTTTGGATTCCCTAGAAATAAAGTCAAAGACAGTTGTGAGCTGCCATGTAAGGGAAGGAAAATGAATCCAAGTTCTCTGCATGAACAGCAAGTGCTCCTAACCACTGAGCCATTTCTCTGGCCCAAATAATTATTGATTTTTAAGGGAAGACACAGCTTCCCTTGAAACAGCTAACTGTAAACTTCATCATATTGAAGATGTGCTACTGTGGGAGAACTTCTTTTAAGAGGAAATCTGGCTATTCCACCACTTCTGTCATCCACTCAGAGAGTTAGTTGTAGGGAGCCTTCCCTGATTAGGAACATAGTGTCAAGTGTTTTAGAAAAAGGAAAAAGGCCTCTTCCAATGACACATTTTTAGAAAAAAAAAATCAGAGAAAGTCATAGCACCAGAAGAGGATTATGACTCTAGTATTATGAACTATGTATTGTTCCCTTTCAAAAATCTACTTCTATATAGTCTGCCAACATTTATATATACATATTTGCCTTTCCTGATGACATCTAAGCAGATTGTCTTAATCGCTTCTACGTACCCAAAACTATTTCTCTAGATTTGTCATGACACAATAATAAATCCATTTTTCAATGTGACTTGGTGTAAACATAAAAACTTATAAAACAAGTTTTATAAAACCATACATAACGTTGTTACATCAATGTATCCTTGTATTGTTAGGGTCCAAAATTCACCAAAGAAAACACCCCAGACTCAAATAGTATGCAAGCAACAGAGTGTTTATTCTGTGGAAATCCAGCATGCAAGATTTACCATTTAGATAAAAATGGTGACCCCAAAGTGAGCTCACAAACTTTTTAAAGACATTCAGAGAAATTCCAGGATGGGTTAGATAATCTTCAACATTATTGGAGCATTTAAACTAAACTCAAACAAAAAAAAAAAAAAAAAAAAAAAAACACAGGCCAAAATGATGGGCCTTTCACCTAGTTACTTAACAATCATGAGTTGATCGTAAAACAACGGGGCAATCATGAATTGATCATAAAACAGGGGGAGTTTTTCAAATCATCATTTAAGCAACATTAGCAATCATATGTTTCTCAAGCCAGATGACTAAGCTGTCTCTGATTGGCTGCTCAATTTCTGCAATTTTTCCAGCAACTGCTGAGCCCATTTCTGAGAAATGGCAATCTGGGGCTTGTTCTAATTTAATAAGAAGCTGAAGCCTATCATGGAGTCAGCCTAGCACACAGATTAAGCCTCTTTGTACCTTAGGGTCCTTTGGGGGTTCTCAATTAGGGGTCCCTCCCAAGGCCTTCAGTATTTTCTATTTTGTAATATTAAAGTATTAAATATTAAAAGTAACTCCAAAACCCCACTATGAGTAAAACACACATAATGATGAGTGACTTTATGTCTGGAGGTAGTACAACATAAAAATTAAAGTAAGCATCAGTAGTGTCATGACAAATCCTTCTTGTCAACTTGGCTGGATCTGGAGTCAACTAAAACACAAGTGGTTAGACAATTCCATGAATGATTTTCTTATTCAGGTCATTTGAATCAGAAAGACTGATACTAAATCTGGATAGCACCTTCAGTGGCAGTTCAGAAAAATAAAAAAAGCTTGAAAAAATTTTGCCTGTTTACTGTCACTCATGTTGGTAGGGTCATTTGTCATATTACTGCTACATTCTTTCCTTCATATCAGAAGCAGCTACTACAGTCTCCAGTGACCATCAGTGCTCCAGGAAGGCCAGATAGGAACTGCTGAGAGATCCAGGCTCATGAGATTAACTACTAGATTCTCACCCTCTCCAGTATGTGACAACAATTGAGGACTACCCAGACTGTATTGTGTAAACTATCTAATAAATCTTCCTTTAATTAATAATATGTTTTCCATTCTATCAAGTATGTTCCTTTAGAGATCCCTGACTAATACAGAGAGTGACATAGGTTTAAACTTATATTCACTCTCAACGAAGCCTTGAACAATTTAATCAACCTATTCATCCTCTCTAAGCCTCAATGACCTTGTACTAAAAGGGAGGAAAGTTAATTTATCTACCTGTTGAAGAGTTTAAGAGATATAGCTATAAAAATTATAATTAAAAGAATAAAATAAATATTATAATATCTTAACCTAGCCAAAAAAGTTGAAAATAAAACTTTAAAGAAAAATAAAAACTTATTGAGCTGTGTGGTCAACTTTAGCAGACTATGGGTAGAGAGAGCTTCAAGAGAATCAACACACATGTCAGGTTCTCTAAATAAATTTATATTTCAGAGCCTAGGGTAATATTATAATGGATTATCAAAAACATTTTTATTTGTTTACAAAAGAGAATACTACCCTATCTATTTAAAGTTCTACCCCAATTCACCCAAGAGGAAAACAGAATAGATTATTTTTGAGATTTTTGACAAGTTGTATGATGCTACAGGTAAAATTATCTGGAATGGATATGTAGGTCAAAGCTTTTTTCAGTGCTTTGTCCAGAATGTTCAAACACCCCTGAAACAACCCTGGCTACTTAAAGGTCTATATAGGCATCCCAGTGAAGTTGGTTGGGTTAATTCACTGTCATTCTGCAGTATGTATGTCTTAGTTAATGTTCTATTGCTGTGAAGAGAGACCATTATCAAGGCAACTCTTACAGGAGAAAGTTTTTAATTGGGGCTTGCTTACAATTTGAGAGTTTTATTACTCCATTCTCATCATGGTGAGAAGCATAGCAGCACAGAGACAGATGTGGTGCTGGAGAAGTAGCTGAGAGTTGTACATCCAGATCCACAGGCATCAGGCAGAGAGAGTCACTGGGCCTGGCTTGGCCTATTGAAACCAAAAAGCTCACCCCTAGTAGCACACTTCCTCCTAACTTCAACAAGGCCACATCTTCTATTCCTTCTCAAATAGTTCCACTCTCTGATTATTAAGCATTCAAATCTATGATCCTATGGGGGCCATGCTATTTAAATCACCACAATGTGTCTTCCTGGCTGCACAGAGTCATCCACAACTTCATCTCTACCTTGACCTTTATATTAGGGCCTGCCACAGGGAGATGCAGGGCACTTTAGCAATGTCAGTTCAAGCCTAGCTCTGCCAAGACAGGGTAGGCAAGTCCTTCAAAACCCCTGCTCTAAAATCAATGTCTGTCAGAGAAATGGGGCCAAACAGCTGAAGATTGATGCTCTAATGTATGGAGAGAAATTGGGAACTTTCCAGGTAGCCACTGGTATGTCATTTCTTAGTTTTGGAAGCTGCTGGCTCTGCACTTCCTATATAATCAGATATATTTATCCCTCTCAGGTCTCTGATCTGGTTGAAGACTAGATAGCTAGAGTCCCATAGTTAAATTTTGAGTTGTTTAGGAATTAAAAGGGTGTTCTGGATCCAAGAAGATGTTTTTATAATTGTGATGCAAATTAGGATGGAAGCTAAGTTGGATATAGAACTTTAAACTCATGGAGATGGTTTGATAGTAGAGTGTTAAAGTCAGGTGCCAAATACATAGGGAATGGATATTGGGAATGTATGCTAAGCCACATAACTCTCATAACTGTGGCCTAATTATTTCTGCTGTTTTGTATTGTATTTGTTGTAATAAGTGAAAGGGCCATTTGTTGGACTGAAAGGGGGAGCTGTTGGGGGGAAAAGATATACCTTAAACTTTAAAAAAAGGAAGTGGATGGGGGTGTTGAGGAGGAAGAGGGTGGGAGGGTGGGACTGGAGGGGGGAGTAGGGAGGGGATTGTGATTGAGATGTAACTTGAAGAAATAAAAAATAAAAATAAATAAGAAAGTAAAAAAAGAACAAAAACAAACAAACAAACAAAAAACAAAGCAATGTCAATTCAATAGCTCAAATCTCAACCCTTTCTGGGACATGATATTAATCAAGTCCTTCATGCAAAAGACTTATGTGAATCCCAGATTCACCTTGTAGATATATAATGTCCACAAAGTATCAAAAAGAATAAGACACTTGACTTCTATAGATTTTTTTTTCTACACAGTCATCTGGAAGTTATAGCAAATAAACACAAAAACATCCTTTCCACAAAGCACGATGAGAGATCATACTCCTCAAATTCTGAGGTGATTAAATCACAAGGGAAGAAATCAAATTCACATTAAAACTTGTTCATGGATCTGTTTCCCAAGAGAAATGGTGCTAGAGGTGATTCCAGTGAAGTGTGACACCATTGAGATTCTGATAGGCAGCCATTAGCCTTATGGACCTGCTACTAGGGTTGAACAAATAACTGAATGTAATTGATATAGTTGCGTTGTATGCACTGAATTAAATAGACAACTGGCTATGGTTCAGCACAGAGCCATATGGTGATATAGATAGATACAGACAGATACTATCCACTCAACAGGAAACAAATTCTGGCTACCATTAAAGTTTCAGCAGCAGGAATGTTGATCTACCATGTCAACAAAGGTTTTATCAAAATTCTCAGGCAGCCAAATCAATCAGCCTGTTGTTTTCTCCAGTGTTTGTTGGCAATCCAAGGGAATCCTCTTGCTGCCCTAAGAGCTTCCACAGTTCATATATAGAGTGATGGGCAGGCAGCTCTTTCTGCTCAAGTGACTGGGTTTCTAGCATAAGGCTTGTGGTAAGAGGCTATTATCACTATATATATATGTATATATACATATATATACATCATGTACATATACATATAAATATACATATACATCATATACATGTACACATACACATATAATGTATATATGATTGCTAATGATTGATTTTCTGGGATACTCAACTTTCCTCTTTTGTCTGCCTAGAGGAACCTTGTTTATTTTCTTCCCTGGAGCCAAACATTATCTACTACCTGAGTTCTTACCCTCTTGTCACAAATTCACTGCATTTTAATACATTATACAATACAGAAAGAAGCCCACATCGACACACTTGAATCTGTGTTGAACCCTATAGTCTGGACACATGATAGGCTCACAATGAAGAGCTGATACATGAAAGTTTAAGTAAATGCCTTTATCTGTTCTTATGAAAAGTATAGTACAAGCCTTGGAACAATGTACAAGGAGAAAAAATGAATGTAGATGCTGGATATCTGACTGGATAATAACAAGGAAGTTAGGAAGCTGAGCTTTTCCTTGCTTTCACTGTGACTACTATATGCTTGAATGTGGCTACCATCAGGTAACACCACCATTTTCTCTAATGGAAGGGTCCCTACTTACGACTCAAGAATGAACTCTTACTTTCTTGATACTGATTTCAATGAAAACCTACAATTTTCATGTTCTCAGAAATACTTAATGTACAACAAAGATTACAGACCATAATCTAGATGTTATTTTATTATTATTATTATTATTATTATTATTATTATGTATTTATTTATTTAGTCAGGCCAGGAAAAAAGCATGTATTCCATTTTGTTGATGAAATTTATATGAGTTACAGTGGCAGAGGAAACTGGAATCACTTTCACTGACCATTTTGTTCAATGTGAAGTTGCACATTTTCAGCCTTGTAGCAAAGTCAGTGAGAACTAAGTTCCTTGTTACATCCAGCACTGTTGTGCCTGCTCCTGGGTGAGATTACTCCAAAATCATCATAAGTGATTAATTAGTTCAGAATGAGGAAATAAGAAACCACAATACTTGCCAATTTTGATGGTTTACACCTTGAATTCTGTAGGGCCTTGATGGAGAATCTAGAACAGGGAAGTTTTCTCAGAAGACTTGGGGAAGGGACACTGCTTCAATAAAAATGTGACAAATGCACATCAAATGTAAATTTTAAGAAATCAAGGTTGAGACTAGAAAGAGAGCCTTGTGATTAAGAGTGCTTGCTGCTCTTGCAGGGGACCCGAGTTCAGTTCCCAGCACTCGTGTCAAGTGGCCCACAACCACCTGAAAGTCCTGTGCTAGGAAATCTGAGACCCTCCTTGGCCTCTGTGGATACAAATGCATACCCATTTGCACTCAACACACTCTTGAGCACACACTGACACAATTTAAAATAAAGTAAATCTAAAAACCAAAATAAAGAAAATCTAAGTTGTAGGCCCATATCACCATTTACCTATTTGCATTCTGTGCCTCAATTCCCTCCTCTAGTCCCATGAGGACAGTAAGATCTCTGCCTGTCCCCTATCCCTCACATGTTTGTAACAATCAAGAGAATGTAGAGAAAAACATCTTCTAGATTATAGACAACCATACCATGTGTCATGAAATATTATTGGAAGTAGTCAATTCGAGGATATGTAATAGTCTGTGGCAAAGAATACATTAGTTTTCTTGGTTTGTTTTGTTCCCATAAGTCCTCTTGACTCAGCAATTCAATCCAACTTACTCTGTATTCATTTACCAATGTTTCTTATAAAATTTCTTATATATAATGTTTTATATGTAACCAGAATAGGAAGTACAAGCTGGTGCTAGAAGGCACCATCTCATGAAAGAAATATAACAGTTCTCCCTGGAAGCAGAAACGATTCTTGTTTGGATTCTGGCTAAAGATTCTTCCATAAGTGGGTAGAATATTCATCAATTCCATTCATCTTCTCCTCCAAAAGTATCACCTCTGAACCCTCTGTGTCTGGCCCAGAGTACACAAGTCAAACTCCCTCGTCCTCTTAGGAGGCAGGGGCAACTGTATTGCGCTTTTGAGAAGAAAAAAAGTAGCAAGAGCAACATTTCTGATGTTATGTGCCATAAGGAATGGCGGGTGGGCTTTCCGTTTCAGCCTCACTGGTGAGACTTCTCTCTGAGCAAGCACATGTAGTGATGGAGTGTATCTGGCCTGTCTGTGCCAAGCTACAGTTTTATCATCAGGAAGGAAATTGTAAGTGAACCCCAGTAACAATATATGTATTGTGTCTACAGGAAGGGGTGAAAACCACCCCAGTGCTATGTAATTTAAAAGGTTTTAATGCTATTGGTGGAGAGCTGTAAACTTAAATGCCTTTCCTCGATGGCTCTGATTAAAATAATGGATTTGAAATAGTGGTTACATGTGGAGTGAACGTAAGTGATAGAGGAAATCAGATAGGATAATGACCATCACCCAGCATGTTAGAGGAATACACATCACTCTGTACTTGCAGTACAGTGCTCTTTGGGAATGCTGAGTTAGACACCCATTCAGATGCATCTTTTTATTGCTTTTGATTATATAGTCTTTCCACCCCTCCTTGTCAGTTCCCAAATGCCTCCTGTTAGAGAAGAATTACAATCAGTCTTTATGCCAGGAAAACATAAACTTGAGGGGAGAGAAAGGACAAATGAAATTGGGTGTATGATAAGGAGAAGATATATGAGCCAATATTTCATTTTGTGCATTATGTTTGTATTACTGGGACCAGAAGAAATAAACATACACACAGACTACAAACAATTGTGACTTTATGTAACTCTTCAGGACCATCCTCTGGTCTATTCTGTGCTTTCTGTAGCCTGGTCTCGGTCTCAGCTCTTCTTGCACTTTGGAAAGACTTCGACCGTGACAGCAACTAAATACTAACTGCTTCTGTTAGAACCCAAACTAAGTGTGACGACAATGAGCTTTTGCAAACTCTGGTGTTAGGAATGAATCTCTCTAGGAAATTGCTTTTAACCATAGTTTAGCATTAAACATGGTGCATGTGGTGCACAGTTGTCGAGATTGCCCCACCACTCAAGCACCATGTTCTAACCATCCAGAATCCCTAGAAGGGCTTGCTGTATTTTTG
Organism: Lophiomys imhausi; assembly: GCA_907164525.1. Classification (NCBI taxonomy): domain Eukaryota; kingdom Metazoa; phylum Chordata; class Mammalia; order Rodentia; family Muridae; genus Lophiomys; species Lophiomys imhausi. Next base: position 3,762,004 of record CAJQZJ010033081.1, on the reverse strand, counting down.
GAGCATAGAGATCACATGTATTAGTTTCAAACATAGCACACGTACGTACACCTGAGAGCCTTACAATTGTGACTAGCCTATACATAAGATTCCTCTCCTCTCTTCTACCCTTTACAGGATAGCTGTTATTCCTTCATTCCTTAACTGAGGCTCAGCTCCATAGTTGTCTCCAATAATCTTGAAAGATTTACACACAAATTTGTGAACTTATTGGGTCACTACATTTACATGACTGTCTAATATAAATCCATTCAAGTGCTACAAGTATAAGTGACAACTTTTCTTAAACTTAGTTTGATGTGGCCATACATTTAAAATTTAACAAAGAGGGAAAACATGTAGCTCAATTGTAGAGCTTTTCTATCATTTACAAAGCCTTGGGATTGATCTTCTGTATTGACAAAAGTCAAGAAACAAAACCACAGATAGGTTTATACCAAAAGACTATATTACATAAGTTTATACAAATAAAAATTTAGTGTGTAATGTATGCAAAAAAACTCAACTTCATATTGATTTGATTCTCTTAAGGCTCCTACATTGTATTGTTTGTTCCACTAGGAAGACAATGAAAACTGAAGTGGAAAGTTTAAGTACTTCATTTATGGTCTCATCTCATAAGTAGTAGAGCCAAGCTTAGAAACTGGTTTTGGTTTTGGAGTGTGTTTTAGTTAGGATTTTGTTACTGTGAAGAGACATCATGACCATGGAAACTCTTATAAAGGAAAATATTTAAATGGGGCTGTCTTCATTTTCTGAGGTTTATTTCATTGTCATCATGGTGGGAAGCATGCAGCATACATCAGACATGGTACTGGAGAAATATCTGAGAGTTCTACATCTTGATACAAAGGCAGCAGAAAGAGAAGATTGGATTTGTTTCACATTGTGCATAGCTTGAACATTTAAGACCTCAATACCCACATTGCCTCCACAGTGAGAAACTTTCTCTAACAAGACCATACCTCCTCCACTACAGCCACACCTTCTCCACTAAGGCCACCTCCTAATAGTGCCTCTCTCTATGTCCCAAACATTCAAATATGAGTCTATGGCTAAAGCTATCCAAACAACCAGAGTGTGAAATTCATATTCTCTCTCTGTCTTTCTCTCTCTCTTCCTCCCTTTTTCCCTTCCTCCTCCCTCCATCTCCTTCCCTCTCTCTCCTTCCCCTTCCATCCCGTGTGTGTGTGTGTGTGTGTGTGTGTGTGCCAGAATTTGAATTCAAGGGCTTGTACATGCTAGATAAGCATTCTACCACTAAGTAAGTGATATCTAAGCCCTACAGTCACTAATTTTAACCCCTCTTCACAATGTAGAAATGGCAGAATCATGTTCTTTGAGTTTCTGGTATCAAGAAAGAATGTTTTCTCTCAAAGCTGAAATCTGGACCTGGAAAGAAAAATCATGAGTAGGTAGACTCTGCTGTAGACTCAGACCAAGATTAATTGATAGAGAAGGGTCTAGTTTCCAATTGTCTCTTATAATATTTAAAGTTGAAGGAATGATTATGAGAATGGTATTGGATTTGTTTACCTGTATATCAATATGGACCTTACAGGAAAATTATGATTCTAGTTCATAAAGGAAATACCTGTCTTAATACTCAGAGACTGCCTAAGTGAGTTCAAATTCTCCCTGGGTTTTCCAGTCTTTGGAAATATTTAGTTTTCCTGGAAGAACACTATATTCTTCTCAAGGGCTATTAAATAGATCAGCACTGGATCTGTGACTCAGGTCACAGTCTCTTTGCCAATAGAAGTTATTTTACATTTGACCTTTAACAATATGGAATGGGTGTGCGGGACTGTCCATAACTTGATTTACATAAGTTACATGAGTCATTACTTTTGTGGTCCTGCCCTTCAAGCACCTCTGCTGCCTTTCTCAGGCCTTTTCCTCTTTAGCACTTCCTTTTCTTTCAAAATTCAGCTAAAGTCTTTCCTCCTTGGACATCAGTGCTCCTAAAATGGTTTTCCTCCGAATTCTATCACCTGCTTCACAGCTGAGTTACAGTAAGTGTCATGGTCCAATATGATAATCCTTAACTTATTTTTGTCTTGGATATTAGCTTGTGGTTCAAGATAGTCTCCCAGTCAGGGTTTATGGCACAGAAGTAATGGGAGCAAGAGGGAGACACAGATCAGGGAAGAAGAGTAAGGAGAGGAAGCTGAATAAGATAAAATTATATACAAAAGTTCTATAATGAAACTCACTGCTTTTTGTGCTAACTTAAAATTAATAAAAATTGGTTTTGTGATAGCGCATGTCAATACCTTGGCAAATCATCAAAACATAACTAGTATATAACAAATTAGCACACAATCTTATTATCATTTTTTAGGGTGTCATTTCATCTTCATAATAAAAGTAGAACTAGTGTTTTCAGTACTGCTATAACTGTCTTTCTTGGAAATCAATGGGTTTTATTTTTTCAAAAGCATGGTTTATAATAGTTGTGTAAAATTTCATCTTGTGTGTACACCTCGTTCTGCACAATCATTTCCTTTACTATTGGACATGGTCATTGTTTTCATGTAATAAGCATACTAGATAAAGGCAAATGCAAACTATTTTCTATTCTGATTAAAATCAGGATGCATCCTCAGAAGTACAATTGGAGAAACAAACGGCATAGATTATTGTTGGATTCATGTGTATAGAGGTCCATGAGGACATATGTGTGCAAAAGTCAGACAACGATATCTGATATCTTTCTCTATCACTCATGACTTTATTCATTTGGGGGAGCATCTGTTATTGAACCGGAGCTAGGTGATTAACTATCAAGGTCCACCAATCATCATGTCTCTGCTCTAAAAAGAACTATGGTAATAGACACAGCTGGCTTTTTTATATGGATGTTAGTGTCCCAAGCTCCAGTCTTCAGGCTTTCACAGCAAGTGTGCTTACCTACTGAGCTATCTCTCCAGCCCAAAATTCTTGACATACACTATAACATGTTTTGTGCAAATGTCTTGGGTTGTGATATTTTCACCAGTAAGACTATGGTTAAGCCAATGTGGGAATAATTTATTATCTTCTTCTTGCAATAAACAACTCTTTGCAGGAAGCCTATGCGAGTTCCAGCAAACTCTATGACCAGCAGGGAAATGAACTGAGAAAGGCAAGAAGGATATCCAGCCAAGAACAACTTAGCTGGGCTGGTCCAAATTTCTGGAGTCTGCCTCCAATCAGTTTTTTGGGGTTTCTTTTTTTTTTTTCCATAAGTAAGCTCAGTACAACTTTGGAAAAAAAATTTCTGCACAATAATTATCATAACAAAGCTTAAGGCATAACTACATTGAAACTCTAAAGCACATGTCTTTTATAAGAATGGCTTCTTCATATACAATGATCAATACCAATTTACCCAAATATAATATTAATTTTGTATCAGTATACAAAGGCATAAGGCCATATTCAATAATCTGTCCTTTTTTCTTGATCTTTCCTATACTATGTCTATGTCCCATTTTTCTCAAGTCTGTTCTCTCCTACATAGGAGAGAAAGAAGGATTAAGATTGTATAGGGCTACATCAGTATTGATCTTTGTATATTGATACAAAATTAAGATTATATTTGGCCACAATGGTATTGACCCTTGTATATTGATGTAAAATTAAGATTGTATTGGGCTACATCAGTATTGATCTTTGTATATTGATACAAAATTAAGGGTAACACTTCTTAAAGATATTGTTCCTAGTAATGCTTAAAAATGAAATGTCAAGTTTTGGCCTCTTGCTACCAACCGTCATAAACTGTTTAGGATAATTAAGAAACGGAAACTAATAGTCATGAAAACGTGTCATTTTGTTAGTTACTATGACAGTCTAT
>CAJQZJ010033081.1:3710793-3746301 GCA_907164525.1 Lophiomys imhausi | reverse complement strand
GAAGGAAGGAAGGAAGGAAGGAAGGAAGGAAGGAAGGAAGGAAGGAAGGAAGGAAGGAAGAAGCAAGAAGACTCACATTATCATGTGGGTTTTTTTTTTCATCTTGTTTATATGGTGAATTACATTGACAGACTTTCATATGTTGAACCATCCCTGCATTCCTGGGATGAAGCCTACTTGATCATGGTGTATGATACTTTTGATGTGTTCTCGAATTCGGTTTGCTAGTATTTTATTAAGTATTTTTGCATCTATGTTCAGGAGGGAGATTGGTCTGAAGTTGAAGTTCTCTTTCTTTGTTGGGTCTTTGTGTGGTTTAGGAATCAGGATGACTGTGGCCTCATAGAATGAGTTTGGCAGTGTTCTTTGTGATTCTATTTGGTGGAAGAGTTTGAAGAGTATTGGTGTTAGCTCCTCTTTGAAGGTCCAGTAGAATTCCGTGCTAAAGCCATCTGGCCCTGGGCTTTTTTTGGTTGGGAGATTATTAATGACTGTTTCTATTTCCTTAGGGGTTATTGGGCTGATTAATCTGTTAATCTGATCTTGATTTAGTTTTGGTAGGTAGAATCTATGAAGAAAATGGTCCATTTCACTTAGGTTTTCAAATTTGGTAGAATATAGTTTTTTTAAATAGGACCCAAATATTCCCTGTATATCCTCAATGTCTGTTGTTATTTCTCCCTTTTCATTTCTGATTTTGTTGATTTCGTTTTTTTCCCTCTGCCTTTTAGTTAATTTGGCTAAGGGGTCTGTCTATTTTGTTGATATTCTCGAAGAACCAACTCTTGGTTTCATTGATTCTTTGTACAGTTCTTCTGTTTCTAAGTTGTTGATTTCAGCCCTAAGTTTGATGATCTCCTGCCTTCTGCTCCTCTTGGGAGTGTTTGCTTCTTTTTTTCCAATTCACCCAGTTTAGCTGTTAATTTGCTAATATTAGCTGTCACAATTTTCTTTTTCAAGGCACTTAGTTCTATGAACTTTCCTCGTAGCACAGCTTTCATTATGTCCCATAGGTTTGAGTAAGTTGTGCCTTCATTGTTGTTGGATTTTAAGAAGTCTTTGATTTCCTTCTTTATTTCTGACCTGACCCAGTAGTCATCCAGTAAAGAGTTGTTCAATTTCCATGTGTGTAGGCTTTCTGTTGATTCTTTTGCTGTTGAAGTCCATCTTTATTCCATGGTGGTCTGAAAAGATACAAGGAGTTATTTCGATTTTCTTGTATCTGTTGAGACTATCTTTGTGTCCAACTATATGGTTGATTTTGGAGAAGGTTCCTTGAGGTGCTGAGAAGAAGGTGTATTCCTTTGAGTTTGGGTGAAACGTTCTGTAGATATCTATTAGTTCCATTTGGTTCATGATCTTTGTTAGACTCATTATTTCTCTGTTTGGCTTCTGTCTTGATGATATGTCCATTGTTGTGAGTGGGGTGTTGATGTCTGCAACTACTAATGTGTTGGGATCGACGTGCGATTTAAGTTTTAGAAGCGTTTCTTTTACAAATGTAGGTGCCTTTGTATTTGGGGCATATATGTTCAATATTGAGATGTCTTCTTGATGAATATTGCATTTAACGAGTATGTAATGCCCTTCTCTGTCTTTTTTTAATTAACATCAGTTGGAAGTTTATTTTGTTTGATATTAGGATAGCTACTCCAGTTTGATTCCTGGGTCCATTTGCTTGGAAAGCCTTTTCCCAGGCCTTTACTCTGTGATAGTGTCTATCTTTGATAGTTAGATGTGTTTCTTGTATGAAGCAGAAAAAAAAACAAAACACATGATGATCTCGCTAGATGCAGAAAAAGCATTTGACAAAAATCCAACACCCCTTCATGCTAAAAGTTCTGGAGAGAACGGGCATACAAGGACCTTACTTAGAAATAATAAAGACAATATCCAGCAAGCCAGTGGCCAACATCAAATTAAATGGAGAGAAACTTGAAGCATTTCCTCTAAACGCAGGGACAAGACAAGGATGCCCACTTTCACCATATCTCTTCAATATAGTACTTGAAGTTCTTGCTAGATCAATAAGACAACTAAAAGAGATCAAGGGGCTACAAATAGGAAATGAAGAAGTCAAATTATCCCTATTTGCAGATGATATGATAGTACACATAAGCGACCCCAAAAATTCCACCAGAGAACTCTTGCAGATGATAAACAGCTTCAGCAAGGTGGCTGAATACAAAAGTAACTCAAAAAAATCAGAGTCCCTTCTATATACAAAAAAAAAAAATTGGCTGAGAAAGAAATAAGGGAAACAACCCCCTTCACAATAGCCACAAACAATATAAAATACCTGGGGGTAACTCTAACCAAGCAAATAAAGGACCTGTACAACAAGAACTTCAAGCCCTTGAAGAAAGAAATGGAAGAGCCCTTTAGAAGATGGAAAGATCTCCCATGCTCATGGATATGTAGGATCAACATAATAAAAATGGCCATCCTACCAAAAGCAATATATAGATTCAATGTGATTCCTATCAAAATACCAACACAATTCTTTATAGACCTGGAAAGAGCTATTCTCAATTTCATATGGAACAACAAAAAACCCAGAATAGCTAAATCAATCCTGTACAATAAAAAAACATCTGGAGTTATCACTATCCCAGGTTTCAAACTGTACTGAAGAGCAATAGTTGTAAAAACAGCATGGTATTGGTATAGAAACAGACCAGTACATCAATGGAATCGAATTCAAGACCCAGAAATGGACCCACACACCTCTGGCCACCTAAATTTTGACAAAGAAGCCAAAAAGGCACAATGGAAGGACAGAATCTTCAACAAATGGTGCTGGTCCAACTGGATATCCACTTGAAAAATAATGAGATTAGACCCATACTTATCACCTTGTACAAAACTTAAATCCAGGTGGATCAAAAACCTTAACATACGGCCAGTCACACTAAATCTACTAGAAGAAAAAGTGAGAAAAACTCTCGAACTCATTGGCACAGTTGACAACTTCCTGAACAGACACCAACAGCTCAGGACCTGAGACCAACAATCAATAAATGGGACCTCACAAAACTGAAAAGCTTCTGTAAAGCAAAAGACTCTGTCATTCAAACAAAACGGCAGCCTACAGACTGGGAGAAAATCTTCACCAACCCCACCTCTGACAGAGGGCTAATATCCAAAATCTACAAAGAACTCAAGAAATTAAATGCCAAGAAACCAAATAATCCAATCAAAAAATGGGGGATGGAGCTAAATAGAGAATTCACAAAGGAGGAATCCCTAATGGCCGAGAGACACCTGAAGAAATGCTCAACATGCTTAATCATCAGAGAAATGCAACTCAAGACGACTCTGAGATTTCATCTCACACCTGCCAGAATGGCTAAGATCAAAAGCTCAAATGACAGCACATGCTGGCGAGGGTGTGGAGAAAGGGAAACCCTCCTCCATTGCTGGTGGGAGTACAGGCTTGGGCAACCACTATGGAGGTCAGTATGGCGATATCTTAGAAATCTTGGAATAGCTTTGCCTCAGGGCCCAGCCATACCACTTCTGGGTATATACCCAAATGACTCCTCATGGAATCATAAGGAAGTCTCCTCATCTATGTTCATAGCAGCCTTATTTGTAATAGCTAGAAACTGGAAACAACCAAGGTGTCCCTCAATTTAAGAATGGATTTAAAACTGTGGTACATCTACACAATGGAATATTACTCAGCTATCAGAAACAATGAAATTATGCAATTTGCAGCCAAATGGATGGAACTAGAGAAGCTTATCCTGAGTCATCTAACCCAGACTCAGAAGGATGCACATGGCATCTGTTCACTTGTAGTAGGATTTTAGCTATATAGTACAGTATATCTGTACTACAACCAACACACCAAAGCGAACATGGACATAGACTTTGTTGTTGTTGTTGTTTGTTTGTTGGTCTGTTTTTTAGTATACCCTCCCCAGCAATGAGACACTTTTCACTGGTGGTACTGCCTTGTAGGCCCCCCAGTGTATGAGAAGGCTCTTGTCCCTCATATGACTTCTGAACTGGGGTGAGGGACTGTTATGTAGGGACACTCCACTCCAGAGGAGCAAGATGGAAGGGTTAGGGGGTAGAGGATGGGAGGGTGAGGCGGAGAAGGAGAGAAAGAGGACAATATGATGGAAATGTAACCTGAAGCAACAAATAAATAAATTTATTAATAAAAAAGTACAAAGCAAAGTTAAATAAAGTGAAATGAAAACTGAAAAAAAGAAGACTCACATTAAAAGAATGATCACATTAAAAGAATGATCAAAACTACTGTACAACTGAAAATGAATGATAGTTCAAAACCTAATCTAATCTTAAAAAGAAATATGATGGTTTCCCAAAGCATAAAGATGGTCAGCCCAATCAGAAGTCAGACAGTAAGGTGAAGGCAAGCAGCACTCTTCATGGTGCTTGATGAATTATTTACAAAGAAACAAAATACTTAGCTCCTGGGTCTTGCAGTATTGTAAATTATGTTGTACAAAATGAACACTGGCCATTTCTTTTTCTGTGTGTATTTACAATTACACAAAACATTAAAGTCATAACTATTTTAATTGATGAATATGATGACTGTGGTGATTTGAAAGAAATTGATCCTATAGACTCATAGGGACTGGCAATATTAGGAGATGTGGCCTTGTTGGAGAAAATGTGGGAGAAAGGAAGTGTGTCATCAGGGGTGGGCTTCGAAGTTTCAAATGCTCAAGCTAGCCCAAATGTCACTGTCTCTTCCTGCTGCCTTCAGATCTGCATGTAGAACTCTCAGCCACCTCTCAAGCAACATGTCTGCCTTCATGCTACCATGCTTATATGATGACAGTGGATAAACCTCTGAGCTGCAAGCCAGCCCCAATTAAATGTTTTCCTTTATAAGAGTTGCTGTGTCATGGTACTGGTATAGAAACAGACCAGTTGACCAACTGAATTGAATTGAAAACCAAGAAACAAACCTACAGTCACTTAATTTTTGACAAAGAGGCCAAAACCATACAATAGAAAAAGGGAAGCATCTTCAATAAATGGTGCTGTTCTAACTGGATGTCAACATGTAGAAGAATGCAAATACATCCATACTTATCACCCTGTACAAAACTCAAGACTAAGTGGGTCAAAGACCTCAACATAAATCCGGACACACTGACATTAATAGAAGAGAAAGTGGGGAAAAGTGTTGAACTCATTGGCACTGGTAGCAACTTCCTGAACAGAACACCAATATCTCAGGTGCTAAAACAATAATCAATGAATGGGACCTCACGAAATTGAAAAGCTTCTGTAAGGCAAAGTACACTGGACACTGTCCTTAGAACAAAATGGCAGCCTACAGACTGGGAAAGGATCTTCACTAACCCAAGATCTGACAGAGGGCCAATATTCAAAATATATGAAGAACTCAAGAAATTAAACACCAATAAAATCAAATAACCCCATCAATAAATGGGGTACAGAGCTAAACTGAGAATTCACAGAAGAAGAATCTGTAAAGGCCGAGAGGTACTTGAAGAAATGTTCAACATTTTTGGTCATCAAGGAAATGCAACTTAAAACAACTCTGAGATTCCATCTCACACCCGTCAGAATGGCTACGATCAAAAACTCAAATGATAACACATGCTGGTGAGGATGTGTAGAAAGAGGAACACTCCTCCATTGCTTGTGGGACTGCAAATTTGTGCAACCACTTTGGAAATCAATCTGGAGATATCTTAGAAAATTGGGAATAATTCTACCTCAAGACCCAGCCATACCACTCTTGGGCATATATCCAAAAGTTTCAAAATGAAACCACAAGGAGATTGCCTCAAAAATGTTCATAGCAGCTTTATTTGTAATAGCGAGAAAGTGGAAGCAACCCAGATGTCCTTCAACTGAAGAATGGATAAAACAGCTGTGGTACATTTATACAATGGAATACTACACAGGTATCAGAAATGAGGAAATCATGCAATTCAAAACCAAATGAATGGAACTAGAAAAACTCATCCTAAGTGAGCTGACTCTGTCCCAGAAAGATAAACATGATATGTACTCTCTTATAAATGGATATTAACCATATATCACAGGATAACTATTCTACAACCCACAGACCCAAATAGATAGGAACCTAGCATATCTATCCTAGGAAAAATTTCACCCACCAGTGAGTCATGGAATCTGCTGCAGGTTCTTGGAACACCTTACCCTAGATGGTGTGCCATGTCAAACCCCAGTACAAGTGGAAGATCTTGGCCCTCACATGACTGAAGAACTGAGGGAGTGTGATATATGAGTGTCCACCTCATTTGAGGAGAAGGAGACTACAAAGTAGAGGAACAATGAGGGAAGGAGGGAGGATACAGGAGACGAGGAGGGAGGAAACTATGTTCTAGAAGTAACCTGAGAAAACAAAATAATATTTTTAAGAAAAGAGTTAATAAGCTTAAAAAATATAATAAAAATACAGTATAAAAATTTCAAACTATAATTTACCAAAGGTATACTTGCCTTACTGGCATGAAAGGAAAATGGCCTTAATTTCAGATTGGAATGCTTGACTGCAGGTGGCCACATACCTTACACAAACTTGATAGCAGCTTAAAAGTCTTTTTTTGTTTGTTTGTTTGCTTGCTTTTGTTTTTGTTTTTTGTAGATATAAAGGATTTTTCATGGTTTGGCAATAAAAAGCAGGTAAGAGGTTTAAAATACTGTAAATAAATTAAAAGTTACTGTAGTTCAACCTGCTTTTCTAAACTTGCAAGAGCTGAAAAAAATTGGAGCTAAGGTAAAATATATGAAATGGGTGGTGTTAGCCCATGCCTTTAACTCCAGCAGAGACAGGAGGATCACTATAGAGTTAGTTGTCTTATAAATTCTAGAGTTACAAGGAACAGGGTGGTGATGGTACACACCCTTAATCCCATAATTTGAGAAGGATACACCATTAATCCCAACATACTAGAGACATAAACCTGCAGATCTCAGAGTTCAATATCAGCCTGACACAAAGCAAGCTCTAAATAGAGAAAAATTGTGATCCAGGGGTGGTGGTGCACATCTTTAATCCCATCAGTTAGGAACCACATGCCTTTGATCCCAATACTTAGAATGCAGAGACAGGCACATAATATTTGGAAGGATTTAAGTTTAAAAACTTCTCACAAAAGGCATGCTGAAAATCAAAATGAATTGTCCTTTGAGATCTCAAAATACATACACTTAAAGGTTTGTTTAGTTCCAAAATACCAAAATAATTTCTTTTTTAATCTCAATTAAAAGATAATAACTTTTATATTGACAAAAAACCAATTTGCTCCAAGAAAAATATTACCTGACCCCCCCCCAAAAAAAATAGTGTCCCAAAGTTAGGATTAGGTCAGGGCTCTGTTCTTATCTTTCCAGGAGATTTAAAGCATACATCTAAGAAATCCAGGGACAACTGAACAACTGAAACCTCAGAAGAAAACAGATCAGACACCAAAGAAGATAAGTAGCCCAGACCATCCTGCCTTGCAGACTTCTCCAATAGCTGTTTCCTCAAAAGTCTACAACCACAACTCCAAATCACTAAGGTTATTCAGCTCCACAGACTGTTCCAGCCCAAACTTCAGTAAGGCTCTGAAGTTCAGCTTCTGTCTACCAACTTCTTAGGACATTTACATAGCTGAACACAAAAGGACTGAACATCAAATGGTTCTATTAACATTTTTAACCATTTTTCCATTCTTATTTGGGCCCCAAACAGGTTTATTACATACCAAATCAGCAGGAAGTCATTTTAAGAGAGTGACGTCCCATCTCCAGAAGGTAGGTGGGTGTTTTTCCCCACCTTTGGTCATTTGATGGGTTATAGACAGTCTTGTTATTTAGGGGGAGAAATTACAAGCTGTTAAATGGTCTTGTTAATTGGGTTAGACCCAGGGACTTCTCTCTTTTTCTTTTCTGTATCCTTCTTTCTCTCCTATGTAGGGGTGAACAAACTTCAGAAAAAACGGGACATAGACATAATATAGGAATGAACAAGAAAAAAAGACAGATTATTGAATATGCCCTTATAACTTTGTATATTGACGCAAAATGAAGATTGTATTGGGCTATATCAGTATTGATCTTTGTATATTGATGCAAAATTAAGATTATATTTGGCCACGTTGGTATCTATCTTTGTATATTGAAACAAAATTAAGGTTAACTCTTTTTAACGTATTGTACCTAGGTAATGCTTAAAAATGAAATGCGAAGTTTTGGCCTTTTGCTACCAACTGTCATAAAATGTTGAGGATAATTAAGAAGTGCAAACTAATAGTCATTCAAGCACGTCACTTTGTTAGGTACTAGGACAGTCTATCACAGTTATTTTCTAAGCTAATCAGAAATCAAGTTGCTAAGAGACAAGAAACTTTTACTTATCCAAATATAAGAGATAGATAGGTGGCCTTCAAAAACCTCAAGAGATCTACAGAATATGGCATTTAAACATGTTTTCTTAACTTAAGATTTTTTTTATATCAAGACATGTTAGCTCCTAATAGCACCCCCTACTCTAATCCAAGTAGAAGATGAGCATCAAAGAATCTCCAATTGGAAATGGTTGAATTAGTGGCAAGCCTATCTCTTGGCAAGAAAAATTCTTTGCTTCAACTGTAAAAGAATGCTGTCCAAACTGGACAAAACTTGGAAGCAGGTAAGTTGACAGCTTAGCTCTACCAAGACAGGGTAGGCAAGTCCTTCATAATTCCTGATTTACAATCAATGTCTGTCAGAGAAACGGGGCCAAACAGGTGAAGATCGATGCTGTAATGTATGGAGAGAAAATGGGAACTGTCCAGGCAGCCACTGGTATGTCATTTCTTAGTTTTGGAAGCTGCTGGCCCTGAACTTCCTGTATAATCAGATATATTTATTCCTCTCAGATCTCTGAGGTGGTTGAAGACTAGAGAGCTAGAGTCCCATAGTTAAATTTGAGTTGTTTAGGAATTAAGAGGGTATTCTGGAACTAAGAAGATGCTTTTAAAATTGTGATGCAAGTTAGGATGGAAGGTGAGTTAGATATAGAACTCTAAACTCATGGAGATGGTTAGATAGTAGAAGGTTAAAGTCAGGTGCCAAATTCGTAAAGACTGGACATTGGGAATATATGCTAAGCCCTATAACTCTCATAATTGTGGCCTAATTATTTCTATTGTTTTGTATTGTATTTATTGTTATAAGAGAAAGAGCCATTTGTTGGACTGAAAGGGGGAGCTGTTGGCAGAAAAAGATATATCTTAAACTTAAAAAAAAAGGAAGGGGATGGGGGCTTGAGGGGAAGGCTGGGAGAGTGGGACTGGAGGGGTGAGAAGGGAGGGGATTGAGATTGAGATGCATGTAACTTGAAGAAATAAAAAATGAATTAAAACAAAAAGAAAGAAAATAGCACAACAATTGGTTGTCCAGAGTTGAGTGATTAGCTCCAAAAATATAAATAAGTAAATACAAGTTTCATTTTTTTAAAAAAAGAGTTGCTGATGGGGTAGTGTTAAGTATTCTAAATGTTAATTAATTTGTCCTGCTTGCTGTCTGTTACTTACATTGACTCTGATTGGTTAAATAAATGCTGAGGCCGGAGATTGGGCAAAGACAGAGAAATGTGGGACTTCCTGAGTTTAGAACAGGAAGCCTGCACTTTAGACAAATAATTAATTCATTACAGCCAGGAGAGGAAGGAGGAGGACACACACCATGGGTTAGAAAAAAGAACCTCATTCCACATAGCATGGAGAATGGCAGTCCAAGGGGACGTGTGTATATATGGGCTCATATTTCGGTAATAGAATTAAGAGCTAGCTTAGGTGGGCCAGGATTTCACAATTAAGTCCAAGGCTTGTTAAAATCCATCCTGGGTCTCTGTGTATTTATTTATAATGGCTGGTTAAGGATTAGCTTTCGAGCCAATTAAAGATAATATAATTACTAACAATTTATTTAGTTATTTCTACAAATAGCGCCCAATGTAATTTAATTAATTTTTTTTTTTTTTTTTTTTTTTTTACATATGGAGCCCAACTACGGCAATTAGAATCCATGCTTATAGCATAAGAAGGCCCAGGTAAAAGCCAAGGTTTCCTAGCCAAAGAGCAGGAAACTGAACCCAAATGCATTTCAAAGGTGCAATTACCTTAATAAAAGCTGTTGCCTTGCAGCAAAGGCAGAGATCTAAAGCTTAGCTCTCCTTACATACTAAAAAACTGGCAGCCTTCTAAACAGAATTTGAGAGCAGAATAAATCGCTTAGAATAATATGGAGGAATTCATAATGCCTCAATACTTTTGTATTCCAATTGAGTTTGTTCTTCTTAGCATGCAAATGATTTTTACCCTGACCATCATGGTTCTGTGTATCTTTTTTGAGATAGTTCAGACTAGGATAGGCTTAAAGGAAATAATTTACAGATGGAATGCTAAATTGCCAACAATGATAATGGGGGAAGGAAAGAGGCCTTTGCTGATAAATAAGGCAAAACTGATGACAGCTGGAGCTCACCACTCCCTGGTACCAGGTGCTTGTCAGGAGTTTCTGGTATTGGCCTGCCAGTGAAATGCAGCCAAAACTAGATTCTAAGGAATAATGAACAAAGCTTTAATTGCAGCATGGGATGGCATGGTTAGACATGCCAAGGCTTTTGGAATGTTGTTTCTTTGCTTGATTTTTGTTTAGATGTCTTTGATTTTCCTATATTGGGAGGTAGAAAGGGTATTTTTCTGGTTTGGCATTGCTTAAACATAACAGATTTTTGAAGATTTTGGGCACATTTCCAATTGTCAGTACAGTTCAAAGTTGCTTTCAGGGTTACAGAGTTACTAATATCTGGGATTTAAGGGATGAAATATTTGAGCCTGGTGGTACTGGAACACACCCTTAATCTCTTAATCCCATCATACTAGAGGGTGAAACAGGCAGATCTCTGGATTCTAGACCAGCCTGGTTTAAACAATGAAGGCAGGGCGGGAACTCTGCTGATAAGATAAGGCTGCTTACTAAAGACAGTCTAGACTTCAAAAAGGACACATTTTCCCTTAATGTTAAGTTGAATAATGTCCTTACTGATCTAATGAATAAATACACATAATTTTAAATTTATTTAAAGAAAAGGGGTCACAATCCAGTCTCCTTATATGTCTGGCTCCCAATGGAGAACTGGTTTTGTGGAACCTGACTGAATCCATCTTGACAAAAAGATTCCATTTTGCATTAAGTTTGACTCAGAACTGACCTCCAGCTCCATAACAACAACAAAATGTACCCAACCTTGTATTCCAGGGGTGTTCCCTCATTATCACCAGATAGCTCACTCTGAGAAAGCACCCAAAAAGTCTAAATAAAGTTTCTGGTGGTCAAGCTGACCTCAGCTGGTTAGTCAGTAACAACGAGCCAATCAGAAATGGGCATGACTAACTACCCAAATGTCACCCAATCATATGGTAAAGAACCTGCTTCTTTGTCTAAGTCTCTATATAAACTCTGTACTTTTGGGTCTGTGGGCTCTCAACTCCAACTGCTGTGTCAGTGGGTGTTGAGAGTCCAAGCTCTGAGCTTGAACAAACAACCTTCATATTATTTACATCGGAGTTGGCTCCTAGTTGGTCTTGGGGGACTCAAGAACCAGGCAGAACAGTTTCAATAGACATTTTGCCCCGAAAAGAAAAAAAGTGACCAGATACCAAAGAAGATAAGTAACCCAAATGATCCAGCCTCATAGACTGCCTCAATTGCGATTTCCTCAAAAATCTGCATCCAGAACAACTTCAAACAGCTTGCTGAGATGGCCCAGCCTCAAAGACTGTTCCAGACAGGACTTCAAAAAACCTCTGAGCTTTCCTATCCAAAGTCACAGCTTCAGTCTACAAACTGCTCAGGACATTCAAAGTGCTGACACTGGACAATAGAAACTGGACAATAAATGTTAAATTAACTTGATTAACCATTTTGTTTTCATTTTTTTGGGACCCCCAAGCAGGTTTTCTGAATCCCAATTCAGCAGGAAACAGTTTTAGGAGAGCAACGTCTCATTCCCAAAAAGTGTGGTGGATGATTTTTGGGTCATTTGATATGTTATAAATGTTGTTAGGGGTAATGGTTCCAAATTATTATATGGTCTTGTTAAGCAAGGTATAGAAAATTAGACTTAGAGATCTCTTTTTCTTTTCTCTATCCTTTCTCTCTTATATAGGGGGAAAAGACTTGAAAAGAAAAAGAAGAGGGAATATATGTATATAATATGGAAATAAGATATAAGGATAGATTATTGAATCTGCTCTGAAACTCAAAACTATTGTTATTCTCAAATAAGGTTATCTTTCAATACATTGGTACAGAATTTTGTATATTAATACAAAAATAAGGTTAAATTTTGATTCATTGGTGTAGAATTTTATATTTTGACACATATGTATATTTCAACTCTTATATAAGGTATTGTGCCTATACAACTCATTTAAAAGTACAGGTTTACTTCTGATCCTATTATGGGTTGCTATTGCAATCTATTTAGGAGTCTGGATAATACAAGTTGACTGACCAGTTGAGTTTCTGGTCATGTCAAATACTAATCTTAATTTATCACAAAATAGACTTAATAGGTTAAACAGATAGGAAATGTTTAAAATATACAGTTTGCTTGATCAAAGATAGATAGATAGATTTACAAAGTAATAGATGTCTACAAAACCCCCAGAGGCATGAAGAAAATGGCATTTAAAGATGTTTTTATTATTTGAAGGATTGTTTGACTTAAGACAGTTAGCTCCTGACAGATCCCATTTTGACTTGGAAGAAGACAATGATCATCAAAAAGAAATCGCCCATCAGGAGATAATTCCTACTGGACAGAAATGCCCCTGCTCTCTCAACAGACTATATACAGTCCAAAGACGGACCAGAGCTTAAATGCAGGTAAGTCTATGTCCTGATTCTGCAGAGACAGAATGGGAAAATCCTTATTTCTTGCTGTACAATTTAGTCTATGAAAAATGCTTGGCCAGAATGCTGAAAATGATGCTCCAATGATATCAAGAGATATTTGGGACTGTCTAGGCAACAAACTGTCATATTTCTTTTTGGAAGCTGCTCTCCTATGCTTCCTACTCACTCAAATAATAACTTTATCCCTTCTTATTTCTTTTATGGGGTTGAAGGCATAATAGTTATAAAATTTCAATTGAACTTGAGTTGTTTAGGATTTAAAAGGATATTTTCAAATCTAAATAAAATCTTCAGGTTTATAAATATAGGACATGAAAGAAATTACTTAGGTTCAGAACTTTAGACACACCAAGGTAGATAAATGATTTTTTTCTTCTTCAATATTGCCTGATACAAACAGGCTAAATATTATGTGTGTAACTTTTATATATTGTTTTCTTGACTGTTTCATTTTGTTCTTATTGTTTTTACTATATGAGTAAAAAAAATTAGACTTTTTATTAGACAAAAGGAGGGAATTGATGGGGTAGTATTAAGCATTCTAAATGTTAATTAATTGGTCCTGCTTGCTGCCTGTTACTTATATTGACTCTGATTGGTCAGATAAAATGCTGAGGCCTGAGATTGTGCAAAGACAGAGAAAGGTAGGACTTTCTGAGATTAGAACAGGAAGCCTGCACTTTAGACAGAGAATTAATTTATTACCGCAAGGAGCAGGAAGGAGGATGACACATACCATGGGTTAGAAAAAAGAACTTCATTCTACATGGCCAAGAACATAGGCATAGCATGGAGAATGACAGTCCAAAGGGACATATGTATATATGGAGTCATATTTGGGTAATAGAATTAAGAGCTAGCTTAGGTAGGCCAGGATTGCACAATTCAGGCCAAGGCTTGTTAAAATCCATCCTGGGTCTCTGTGTGCTCATATATAATGGCTGGCTATATAACGTTGAATGACTGCAAACCACCAAACCAATTAAATATAATATAAATACTTCTTAAACAATTTAATTAATTATTTCTACAAGTTGCTGTTGTTGTGGTAGTTCTGCACAACAGTAAAACCCTAACTAAGGCAATGACTGTTGACAATTGTATCTTGTGCACTCATTTTTCCTGTCAGGAACAACCATGCAAAATGAAGACCATCAGCCGCCACTCCCAGGCAAAGAATTACTGGCAACTAATGATTGTTGCGAAAAAAGAATTATCCACCCAGGAATGAGTCCCCTAATTTGTCATCCAGTGTAAAGTGCCCATATATATTTACACAAACAATACTAAAAGAAGATAGCAAGTTATATGCATATATTTGTGCCTTTATATACATAAACATATGTAACAATAATAATCAAAGAAAGAGAGGCCATTAATTTGAGAGGGAACATGAGAGGTAGTAGAATGAGGGAAAGTTATGCAATTACATTTTAATTAAAATAAATGTTTAAAAGAAAAGGAAGAATTAAATGTATAATGCATGGATTGTGGTGCTTAACAGTTAAAAATCTTAATATTACGTCCATATACAAGGGTCAATAGTATTGTGGCCAACTATAATCTTAATTTTGTATCAATATACAAAGATCAATACCAATGTAGTCCAATACGATCTTATTTTTGCACAATAAACAATGGTCAATACCACTTTAGCCAAATATACTACTAATTTTGTATCAATATACAAAGGTATAAGGGCATATTCAATAATCTGTCCCTTCTTCTTGGTCCTTCCTGTGCTATGTCTATGTCTCATTTTTCACAAGTCCATGCACTCCTACATAGGAGAGAAAGAAGGATACAGAAAAGGAAAAGTAGAAAGTTCCTGGGTCTAACCTCCAAAACCCATTAAACAGGACCTTTTAACATTGTATTGGGCTACATAGGCATCGATCTTTGTATATTGATACAAAATTAAGAGTATATTTAGCCACATTTGAATAGATCTTTGTATATTGATACAAAATTAAAGGTTCCTAACGGTATCATACCTAGAGATACTTAAAAATAAAATGTGAAGTTCTGGCCTCTTGATACCAATCATCTAAAACTGTTTAGGATAATTAAGAAAAACAAACTCCTAGTAATGCAAACATGTCACTTTGTTAGCTACTATGACAGTCTATCACAGATATTCTCTAAACTACTCAGTAATCAAGTTGTTAAGAGACAAGCAACATTTGCTTATCTAAATACAAGAGATAGATAGGGCATCTTCAAAAACCCCAAGAGATCTGCAGAATATGGCATTCAAAGATGTTGTCTTAAATTAAGATTTTTTTTGATATAAAGACATATCAGCTCCTGACAGCACCCCCTATTCTACTCCAAGTAGAAGATAAGCATCGAAGAATCTCCAGTGTAAGATGGTTGAATTAGTGGCAAGCCTATCTCCTGGCATGAAAAAACTCCTTGCTTCAACTGCAGACAGACTGCTGTCCAAAAAGGACAAAACTTGGTAGCAGGGAAGTCGACAGCCTAGCTCTGCCAAGACAGGGTAGGTAAGTCCTTCATAATCCCTGCTCTACAACAAATGTCTGTCAGAGAAACAGGACCAAAAGGCTGAAGACTGATGCTGGAATGTGTGGAGAGAAAAGGGAAACTGTCCAGGCAGTCACTGGTTTGTCATTTCTTAGTATTGAAAGCTGCAGGCCCTGCACTTCCTATATAATCAGATATATTTATCCCTCTCAGGTCTCTGAGGTGGTTGAAGAATAGACAGCTAGAGCCTCATAGTTAAATTTTGAGTTGTTTAGGAATCAAGAGGGCGTTCTAGATCTAAGAAGATGATTATAACAGTGATGCAAGTTAGTATGAAAGCTAAGTCAGTTATAGAACTTTAAATTCATGGAGATGGTTAGATGGTAGAATGTTAAAGTCAGGGGCCAAATATGTATGAACTGGACATTGGGAAGGTATACTGGGCCATTTAACTCTCATAAATGTGGCATATTTATTTCTGTTGTTTTGTATAGTATTTACTGTTATTAGAGAAGGAACCATTTGTTGGATTGAAAGGGGAAGCTGTTGGGGGGAAGAGGGTGGAAGGGTGGGACAGGAAGGGGGAATAGGGAAGGGTTTGTGACTGAGATGTAACTTGAAGAAAAAAAAATAAAGTATTTAATAAAAAAAAACAGTTAAAAATCAAAGTCTAATCTCCTTGGGTAAATGGTTTTTAAGTGTACCTTTCAGAAGTAAACAGAAACCACTGTTTCTTCTCTTTCCCAAGTATTATATATATAAACTCAAAGGTAGAAAAATGCCCAGGCTAACATGGAAAGAGGTTAAGCTCAAAACGTGTCTTCACTGCAACCTTTCTATAAGACTGGGAGGAAATCCCTTTATTCATTCTGCAAACACTTCCTGCCAGACATGCTGCTATTTGATGAGGACACAAAATTGAGTATGAAATGAATCTGGTCTCAAAGAACTCACAATCTGTTAGAAGAGAAAAATCAGAAATGGTTATAGTACAGTTCTCATCTATAAATTAGGACTAATAATGCCTACCTTCCAGGATCTCTGGGAGGATAAAATGAAATGACATAGGAAGGCACTTGCTATGAAGCATTGTAGAAGTGCTAAACTAGTGTTACTACAACCTCTCAAAGAAATTACACTGACTTGTCTGGCTGTGGTGCTTCTCACCACATGGTCCCCAGACCTCTAAGATCACCATTCATCTTGAATATTGTTCATAATGCATGTTCTCAGGCCCTGTCCATATCTTCCGAATGAAAATTCTGGAAGTTTGTCTCAGAAATCTATCCCAGCAAGCCCTGCAACATGAATCTGGCCTGGTGAAATTGTAATAATCACAGCAGCCTTATAGTCACATCTCTCAGTAAGTGCATTAAGAGACAGTGTAAATTCTTGTCCCTATGAAAGCCCATAGATTGTCCAAAACGTAATCATAATTTCCCAATTATCATCGAAAAAAATCAAAGCAGCAAATAACTGAGTTTTCATGTGTATGTGTGTGTGTGTGTGTGTGTGTGTGTGTGTGTGTGTGTGTGTGTGTCCCTCCATCCCTATGTGTGCTGATGCTAACACAAGTCAGAATACAGTTGTGAGTGTCCCAATATTGGTACCAGGACTTGAAGTTTGGTCCTCTGGAAAAGCAGTATGCACTTTTGATCACTGACCTGTCTTTCTGGACTATTAAAAATCAACAAAACCGTCTTCATATTTGAAATTTTCCACTGATTATGACCTGTAGAATGCAGCATTCAGAACATACACACACACAGCATTCAGACACATTGGATCTCTTGACATTACCAAACAAAGCTATCATCTAAAAACTCTATCTTGGAAAATATTGACATCTTGTTATAGGAAAAAAAATCACACACACACACACCTCATTAAGCAAGTTTATAATTTTGTGGGTGACCTTATTTATAACCATTCTGAGCCATATGTGGCCATGAGTTGGACACACCTGACTGTAGATAATCACGACAAAGCTACCTAGGACTTAAAGAAACTTGGATCATTAGAAAACATGAATAATAATAGCTACCATATTTAATGATTACTATTACTCATAGCCTTTACAGAAGTTCTGTAAAGTGAATTCTAATATTTCCATTGTGCAGACAAGAAAGCTGAATCTTAGATAGGCTTAAAAACAAGTCAGTGTCATTCAATTTGAATGACAAATATTTGAACAATAGTCTCAGAGACTCAGGCTAGAGATGTGACTGCTGTTTAAGAGTGCTTGCATTTTTTCAGAGACCAAGTTTGTTTCCTAGCACTATGTTGGTCACCTGTAACTCCAGCTCCACGAGATCGGACCCCTTTTTCTGACCTCTGAGGGCACCCGCACACAGACAAACACCCATACACATAGAAATTTGGAAGAGTGGAGGAAGCCTGAGTGAATGTGTGTTATTGATGTGAGAACAGCCATGTCAAGGGCCTGAAAATTTCAGACCTATGGGAATGGAAAATCCTTTCCTAGGTGGGCTCAGAGAACTGAGAAAACCTTCCCCTGGTCTAAGTGTAAGAGGAAATTACCAACCAGTTATTTTCATCCAGAATGACTGCAGCCTATGATTGGTCCCCTACAGAACCCACCTATTGAGATTAGTTTAAATTACCTGTTTGTTCTATTATATCTTTAAACCTGCCTACATATTTAGCTGAATTCAGTAAACCCACCTCCCTGATTCAGATGTATACAGTAAATACTCTGTTTCCTGGCTGATGTTGATGGTGCATGTCCGTCAGAGTGCACAGCCCACCGGTTTCCAGCTTTTCTGTATGTTTCTGTTGCTTCTTCACTGTCTGTCCTTTCTTCATTCCCTCATTGCTCCAGTCAGGGAAATCCCAAAATCTGTACAGGACATGGCAAAAAAAAAAAAAAAAAAAAAAAGATCCTCTGACTCATGTATATTTTCTGTGCATGAGTGGAACTTCCTCAGCAAACCAAAGTAGAGGAATGCATGACAGTTTGTTTGAGAGTTCTTGCTGCCAGTATAAGCGAGCATGTGTAGTGCCACCACCTTCTTCCCTTTCTCAGGGATCCATCTTTGTCACTTCAGTTTAGGTGTTCATGTAGAATTCACCCTTCCTAATGATTAACTTATTTAGAATAGCAGAATTCCTACTGAATGAGGGCTTTTTGCCATGGAAAATTATCTTGCTGTGGACCATAGATTCATTTCTTTATTTTCTTTTTAACAGAAGCACATGTGCTAATTGGGTTTGCTTTCCAGATGCCCAAGCAAGAGGATGAGGATGAGGTCCCCACCTGCTGTCACTCTCATCATTAGCCTGAAGGGTTCCTCCATGAAGAAATCTTGACACACCTGACATGTCCTTGACTTTTGGAAACTATTTTAAATGACTTCTTAATTAGAAATTCTATATTATCTATTGCTGAAAAATTCGGAAGCAGCCACAGGAATTAAGGACTTTCTGAGTGCCCTATTTCTTTTGTGAAGAACCCTGTCTCTTCTAACAGAAGTGGGCATATCTGAGCAATCCCATCGCCTTCACATAAAATTATTTTTTTGTCTCCAGTTTACAGATTTTTTTGCAGGCATCATAAAACCTGGATTTACCTAACATTATTTTAATGCTTTCCCACTCCACTAGCAACTTCTGAAGACAAGGAGAAGAAATTATTTCTTGCAATATAAATTAATTCTCCAGGGTATGTCTCTAACCCAGGTAGGGTTCCCTTCTTGTTTGCAAAACAGTGAAGTCTGCCAAAGGAAATGTTAACATGCTAGGAAGACCTATCCTGAGAATTCAGGAGAAAGCATCTGTATTCAAGAAAATAATTCCCTCAATACTGCACAACACAGATCCTCTTTGTTTAAAATTGATACTGTCTTTCTATTTTTCCCGATTTTTCAGATTTTGGGTGAATAATTTAAATAAATAAAAATAGAAAAAGGAGTCTGGTGTGAGTCATTACTCACAAGATCAGCACTCACGAGGTTAAGTCCTGAAGATAACAAGTTTGAGGACATCCTAGCTACAAAGCAAGATGATAGAAAGGGGCACCAGAGAAAGAAAAGGATGAGAGGAAGAAAGGGGACAAGTGAAAAATCATTTCTCAATTTTATTTTATTTTGAAAACATTTCCTTTCTTAATTTTTTTCCATTTGCCGTGATAAACTAAAGTAACTTGAAGAAGAAAGAAGAGTTTATTTTAGTTCACATTTCAAGATATAATTTGTAATAATAGGATCTTGGAGCAACTAATCACAGATGTGATTTCAAAAACTTAGATTTGCCAAGCATGGTGGCACACGCCTTTAATCCCAGCACTTGGGAGACAGAGGCAGGTGGTTCTCTGAGTTCAAGGCCAGCCTGGTCTACGAAGTGAGTCCAGGACAGTCAGGGATACACAAAGAAACCCTGTCTCAAAAAAACCTAAAAAAAAAAAAAAAAAAAAAGGTGGCTGTTGTACCCAGCAGCCAATTACTCAAAAACTTAGATTAGCAGTAAAGCTCTTTGTTTCTCAATCTTGGTCCTTTCCTGGACCTTGTTAGAATCATTAAAAGTAAACAGTGTATGTCTGTTAGTTGCAAAGTATCTAGAGCCGTGTACAATAGATTGATGGATCAGAATGGATAGGCCCTGAGAAATGCAAAAGGAAACCAATAAACAAAATTTAAAATGTTGTGTAATCTATTTTCTATCCATAAATCTACTAAAACAATAAATGGTAGAATTATGTTGTCTTTTATTGCAAAGTCCTATATTTATGATTTTATGCCACAATATGGAGAAAGCAATAGTTATTTCATGGTTTCTCCTGTTTTAACAACACCACATAAAAATTCTTGCTGATATTTGGGTTTTGTTTAAAAGAAAGCCCATTACAAGTAAAACCCTTGCTGTGTGCTGCTGCTTTGTCAGGCTTTTTCTCCTCTTACTTGGTGATGAATATTAAATTTACCTTTCTAAAGTCCTTAATACAATTGTATTCACAGGATAACAAAAAATTGTTTTTAATACTTAACTCTAGGACTGAGGAGATGGCTCAGCAAGAGAAATTCTGTGAAATCCATTGAATTAGCCTGGCACAGATCAAGCTTAGAACATTCTTTATTATGTCAAAGAAGACTAAGAATCCAGAGTTAAAACAAGGTCCATGTACGTTTTCAACTTGCAGAAATATTAGTGAAGTATCAATACCTATTACTAAACCAGAGTATTAACAAGTGGATCTGAGAGAATTGAAACAGAATTTGCTTAGTTCCATGAACTTATTGAGTCTGACCTGAAGAAATGAAAGTGAATATACACAAATGCAAAAGGCAGTTCATAACAACTTTTTATTGTACTGACTACTTGACCACATACGGATCACAGCTTCCAGTGCCAAAGGTTAGATATGTCTATTTCTACATTTACGTCTATTTATATTGTAGTTAGTCTATATCTCCTGATAGTAGGGGAGGATTTCAAGTGGAAAACAGGATGACAAAGTTGAAATCTTTTTTTTTTTTTTTTTTACATTAAGTAATAGTTTATTCAATTACCTAGCCAGGAACTAGAACAACTGCAAGCTGCATACTCCAATAGTAAGCAGGGTAGTCACCAGTTGTAGTTGAGGTTCTCTGGCATCAATCTAACAATTAGAAGGAGGCTAAGAAAGCAGCAATGTGCTGAACCAGTTGCTCGAGACAGTCAGTAGGATTTACCAGTTTCACCACACACAGAATGCGTGATTTTTGCCTCCGGGACTCAGTTTCTTAACTGTAAAAACTGGGAATCTGGAGATGGTTAAGATTCTCTACAACCTTGAAGGCCCTCGTGGCAGAGGTGCATCAGTTCAGAGGCCATGGTTTACACTGTCTGACCTCTTACACTATCAGTCTTCTACAGCTGTCAGATTCTTTAAGTTTTTAAGACCTGCTTTCTCTTTGTGAGCTGCTCTCCAGTGAGCAGCAACAGCCCTTGTCTACACCTCACCCACGTGAGTTCCTTTGATCCATCAACTCTGCCCTTTTTAAAAAATATATTTATTTATTACTTCAGGTTACATCTCCATCACAGTGTCCTCCTTCTGCCCCTCCCAATCCCATCCTCCAACCCTCTACCCGCGATCCCTTCCATCCTACTCCCCTGAAGTGGAGTGTCCCTACCTAACAGTCCCCTGTCCCAGTTCAGCAGTTATATGAGGGCCAAGAGCCTCCTCATACACTGGGGGCCTACAAGGCAGCACCACTAGGGAAAAGTGTCTCATTGACAGGTAACAAAGTCTATGTTCCTGCTCCCTTTGGTGCATTGATTATAGTATAGTTATCCTGTACTATATGGCTAAAATCCGACTATAAGTGAATAGATGCCATGTGAATCCATCTGAGTCTGGGTTAGCTCACTCAGGATGAGCTTTTCTAGCTCCATCCATTTGGCTGCAAGTTACATGATTTCATTGTTTCTGATGGCTGAGTAGTATTCCATTGTGTAGATGTACCACAGTTTTTTAATCCATTCTTCGGTTGCGGGTCATCTGGGTTGTTTCCAGTTTCTAGCTATTACAAATAAAGCTGCTATGAACATATTTTTTAACTTCTATTCATACCTCTTTCTCTGTATCTGTCTCTCTCTTTCTCTCTCAAACACAAACACACACACAGACACACACAGAGCAGCATATGCCATGGTGCTCTAGAGGAGATCATTGGACAACTTATGAGGGTTGATTCTCTCCTTCTATCATGTGGGTTCCAGGGATCAAACTTAAGCCTCAGGTTTGGCAACAAATGCCTTTGATTTCTGAGCCATTTCATCAGCCTAAAATATAATTCTTTGGTTGAATATTTTTACTTAATTTTTAAAAATTGTTGTTTAAGAATTTCTTTTCATAACCATTCTACGATGTACAAAAATGTAAATACTTGTATATTTTAAAATAAACTCATGGAAAGAGAGTATAAAATATCTTTAGGACCCAAGAAATGACTTATATGACATAATTTGGAAACAATTGTTCAGGATGGTTTTTTGTTTGTTTGTTTTTTCTCCAGTAATACTGAAGCTTGACAGGTAAATGAGATGGTAGTTAAGGCATAAGCCTGAGATTAGGAAAATTGGGTTTAGAACTTTCTATGCTGCCCCCTCCCAAAAAAGGAAGCATGTAGACCCTGTTATATGAAAGTCCCTAGGGAGGTCTTTGACTGACTTCCAATTATTAACTTGTTTTCCCAAAATAATAGGATTTTATCCTAATACTGGTTCATCTAGTCTCAGGCTCATTCGTAAAAGAACTTCACTTCCTGTCTCCCTTTGCAACTAAGTATGAGTAACTGCAAAGTTTAAGACAGTGATTCATGAGTAAAAGTGTATATGACCTCCTTCCATCCATTTCCCTGCTCATTTCCATAAGGCAGAAGGTGATAGGCCCTTGTGAGCCACTTGACAAAGACATCAACAGAAAAGAAACCTGTAAAGTGGAACCACAACCTCTGCTACCATACAGTCAACACATAGACTCAGGTGTTGAGTCTTGACTACAGCAATTGAGAGCAGTCATCTTCAAGGCACCACTGTGAGGGAATATGCGGGAAGAGATGAACTTAACTTCTGTACTCTCTCTTGGTTTTAAAAATGATGTCATTGCAGGTGAGGTTGAAGCTCTATGGTAGAACTGCTGTCTCCTATCTGTGATGCTCTGAACTGATCCTCAAAACTAACAAAAGAGAAAAGGAGGAGGAAGCAACGTGATATAGTGAAACACAATGAGATTCTTACAAGCATAGATATGAGATTACTACTCTACTGAATAACTTTGGAGAAGGTCTAAAAATCTCTGAGCCTCATTTTTTTCATTTCTCAAAATATATGTAAATTGAACCTCTTAGGTTTCTCAGTAGAAAATGGTAGATCAATAAATGAGACTCATGGAGGTGTGTCTGTTAACTGACAATAGCATGGTAACTGTTCTAAGAGGAACCTAGTAACATTAAACATTGTTGTTTTATGGTGATTTACATCTTTAGAGATATTGAATCATTATCTTGTGTATTAGTTACATTTCTTGTCACTGTGACCAAATACCTGATGAGAAGCAACTTGGTTTCCAGTCTAAAAGTATATCCTATCACAGCAGGGAAAATGTGGTAGTGGAAGTGGTTTACAGCTGTGAGGGCAGGTGTTTGTAACTAACTATTCATGTCTCAGTACACCAACAAACACAGAAAGGGACTAGGACCAATACAAGGACTGGTCTGAAGACCAGCCTTCTAGCTGTTTCCTCCAGCAACCCATTTTCTCCTGAACTTTTCACAAGCTCCCAGACAAGCATCAGCAGATACAAATTAAGTGGGCAATCACATGAGCCTGGGAAAGACAGTTTACATCCAACATTGAACATCGTGTAGCAGAGTGGGTGATGTCTAATTATCATAACATGCTGAGAACCTGAACACATTTTAATCACAAATGCCTCTACCTATCTCCCAGGCCTAATCTTACAATAAGAGAGCAGTGTGTCATGTTTGCAAACTGGTAGATTGGAAATTGTAAGTATTTTGAATCAGCCCTGGTTATGAAATGAGACTAGGTGTTTGCAAAACTCTATATTTGAAATTTAGAATACTCTATTGATGATCAACCCTGAGACTTCTAAATAAATAACACCTTTGTGGAGGCATGTCTTTACTTTGTAATTCAGACCTGACAATGAAAAGCTGGAGACTTCTTGCTCCTCCATAACAGCTCCCTCCATCAACACAAACTCAAGTCAAGGCAGGCAGGAAGAAAGATAATCTAAAACTTCCCTGCAGGAAAGGACCTCTTATCCCTGGAGGCAAGTTTGAAGCTAATTTACTGAGCTGCATGTAGACTTTTTTCTCTTTCCCCCAGAAATTCCAGACATGCCTTAGGATAGAATTAAATTACATAACTGGCTGCAAAAATCAGGATTGTTTTTTAACATTTGCTCTGAAATGCTTATCAGAACTAGAGGTTTATCTCCATCAGAAGTTGACATCAGGAGAAGCCAAGGCACAAGAGTATGTCCCCACAAAGCTCTGAGGATATGACTCTTCTTAATTATGGTTTCTACAGTTGGAAATT
The DNA here is from genome assembly GCA_907164525.1 of Lophiomys imhausi. NCBI lineage: Eukaryota > Metazoa > Chordata > Mammalia > Rodentia > Muridae > Lophiomys > Lophiomys imhausi. The sequence goes on along the minus strand of CAJQZJ010033081.1, from coordinate 3,721,812 downwards.
TGTAATCCTTTTTCATTTTAAAATAAATACCTGCCTGAACCTTCAGAAAATTGACAGAGATGTTGAGGGAAGGTCTAATATTGTTTCTGATACATTGAATTCAATGCTGAGATCTGGTTACTGCCCCTTCTGAGGCATTCTATTGACTGGTGAATAAAAGTCAATTATGGCCAATTAATTCAGCAGAAAGAGTATAGGAAGGCAGCACTTCCTGAGATCAGAACAGGAACCCTGGGCACACACAGAGATTCTGGTTTTTTTCTGCTGGGAGACACAGAAGGAGACAGATATCTGGAGAATGCTGGAAGGTAATCGCAGGCACATGGTGGTTTGGGATTAGGTGATCCGGGTTAATTTAGTGTAGCTAATTGAGAGTCTGCCCAGCTAAGGGCTAAGTGCTAAAACATTAAAAGGTCTTGGTGTGTTTAATTATTGGGGAAAAAACTGTGGCAGCTTATAGGTCCTCAGTCAAAGCAGTCCCAGACTGTTGGGATTCCAGACTCCCAGACTCCCCTGGGGCCCAGGTGAAGCTGCTGCCAAGCTGCTGGTAATTCTACTGAACTAATATAACAATGTATATTAATTAACAGAGTTTAGGTTACAGGTGGTGTATGCCACCCTTGGTCCCGGGGATCTTTCTCCAGGATAAGTTAGGCAACTGGTTAAGGCATGTGGGCCAGGCCGCCTGCTCCTCTGCCAAGCCGCTGGCTGCTCCGCCCGCCTAATCTTACAGTTTATACTTACTAATAACTACATTAATTAATTAAATTGCAGTTTCAGTTTTGAATTATACTTCAAATGGATAAATGTTTCAATAATTAACCCAAGAAATAAGAAGAAAATGACTCATCCCAGCCATTGCTATTTAATGTATCATTAATGTATCATTTGGAATTACAGCTTTTTTTCTTCAACTAGCATGCTTATGTCTTCTCTCCCTGCTTTCCATCTTCCTATCAAAAGAGTTCTAACATCATTTTCTTTTTGCCTTTCAAGACATTTCATTTTAATATTTAATCACAGGATTGTCTAAGAATTTTTTTAGGTTATATCACAGCATAAAATGTAAAAGTGTCCTACTTTTTAAGTGTCAGTCTTAACAAGAAGAAAAAAGATTTAACTGACTGCCCATCCATTATGAAATGAATCAATAGTCATTCTACTAATTTCTCATAGAGCTCTAAACCTTGGTGGACACTTGTGCTCCTTAAAGTTAATGTAACATAACTGTTAGTTATTCAATCAAGCAGCAGGGCACCCTTTGTAAATTTTATATACTTTGTAAATTTTGAAAACCCTCAAGACAGGAAAGTGTCTAGGTCCTGCCCCCTAGACTTCCCTAATGTCCCTGAGGATTGTTTTCTAAAATCTGGTCATTCCCAGCCCTGAGGTGAGAGAGTGGCTAGGTCTTGTCCTACAAGAAAGAAAAATCCCACCAATCCATGAATAAGAAAGCACACCAATCTTTGAGTTTGCCACACAAACCCACCAATCTTGAGCTCCCTTAAACTCAGAAATCCCAACAATCCTCACCCTGAAAATCCCCACCTCAGAAAGCTCCACCCCCCCACCCCCCAAGAAAGTCTACATAAAGCCTGTGTCTGCTAAGTTCCCTGCTGTTACTCAATGGATCAGGCAGCCGCCCTCCTGGGTTTTTCTCTCCCGGTAAGTCTTTCTGTGAGGTTTGTTGAGTGCTGTGCCTTTGTGGTACTTTTGGCTTCCAACTGCCAGGATACCTTTCCTTGCAGAGCTGTAACACTTATAGTATGTAGGGCACCCTTTCAATCTTAAGCCCTTCCCCAAAGGTGTGCTTGCTTTATATCAGGAGAAATTCTGCTGGAAGAGTCCATTTGTGCAGGAGTTAGTTCATTCACTCCAACAAGAACCTATCATCATAGAGAAGAGACAGATTAGCCTAAGTCCTGTTATCCTGTAGGCCTAAATCCTAAAAATCTCTCTGGACAAGTTCTATTCACCTCTGTTGGTTCCTTTTCAGTTTAAATGTTGTAGTGCATCCAGTGATCCTCCATAAACTGAATTATGTCTTTGTTCAAATCATATTGATACTGTTCTAGCTCAGGTCTAGAAGCCCATGACCAATGTTCAAGAGAAAGACACTCAATGTACCTGCTTGAAGCATCACAGAAAGCTGGTGGCATTTTCAATCCATCTTAAGCCTATGTTTTAGGAAAGGGGAGAATGCAAATGATGTCATACAAATTTTAGTCCTTGTTCTCTAGAGGACAGAACTCTCTAGAGCAGTGGTTCTCCAATTGCCTTCCTAATGTTGTGACCCTTTAATATAATTCCTCATGTTTTGGTGACTCCCAACCATAAAATCATTTTGTTGCTACTTCATAAATGAATTTGCCACTGTTATGAATTATATTATTAATATCTCATATCTGTCATGGCCTGCAGATTGAAAACTGTTACTCTTCAGGAAAAGAAGAGATATAGTGAAATATTACAAAGAAGATTTTGATAGACTGATTTACACAGTGTGGGATATATAATCCAGTAATGGTTGCTTTTACACTGGAGAGACTGGGAACTCAGTAGCTGTTTATTCTATCAGGATGGATGCTTTATGTAGTGCCAATCTGGCACTGTAGGCTTGGAGTGTTTCTAGAGAGTCACACATCTTGAGAAAAATAACATAGTAAAAAGACCCCCACAAATGGGAGGCCATATTGAGAAACTGTAGAAGCTGGGTTTGGGGGCCAGGGAAGGGTGGTAGCACAGGGACTATCATGAGATAGATACACTCACCCCAAGAAGTGAAGGAAGGCAAAGGGCAGCATTGACTTTCCATGACATGTCTTTCTCTCAGGGCTGCTGCAGGAAGATTCTGCCTGTTCTGAGAAGAATCTTCTCCACTCAGTTGTCCATCCTAGTTATGCCTTTGTACATCCTCTCAGAAGTGTATTCCATAGTTGATTCCAGAACCAGTCAAACTAACAATTGAGATTAACCATCACCCATCACAGTCTTCAAAATCAGTCATACCTAGAAATTGTATCTGTTCCCTTCCTGAAAATTTTAATTTTAAGGATAATCTTGGTCTCACTGTTGAGGACTACTCCCCATGTTTTTCACTGTAGATACATTTTCTCCTTCAGATCACACAGATGTTGATTAGCCATTTTCTCTGGAGCTCAAAGTTCATCAGAAATGCAATTTAAAGACACTTACTTATCTAAGATTGAAGTTAGAAATAATATTTAAATTGTTCCAAGTGTAAATAACTAAAGTGTGTGTGTGTGTGTGTGTGTGTGTGTGTGTGTGTGTTGAAAACTTGAGACTAAATTACTACATTGTTTTGTTCTGTTTTATAGCTTTATTGGGTCAAAGGTGAAACAATTTATTTTCCAGCTCAGCTGGAATCACAGAGTACTTGAAAACTCATTTTAAATAAAAGATGTCATTAACCTCTTGAGCCAAAACAGTGACGTGCAAGGTTTGACTGAGGAGATTACTAATGAATTAGTAGCTCTAGATGTAACCTTCACCAGACAGATTTAATTCAACCCCAGCCCCATGGTATAAGGAGTGTGATTGTGGTATATAGCTGGTCCCATGTTACCTGACTGGAAGTCTCTGACCTAGTTAGCTTTAATTGTGAATGTGATGCAGCCTGGAGTCACCTAAGAGGAAAGTATCAACTAAGGAATTGTCTAGATCGGCCTGGCCTGTGGGCATATCTATGGAGGAGTATCTTGATTGTTAACTGGTATGGTCCACTAGCACCATCTATAGGCAGAGGGTCTTGGACTGTATAAGAAAGGTAGCTAAGCTAAGCATGACTTTGTAAGTCAGCAACCACTTTTCTCCATGGTACCTGTCTCCATGTTCCTGCTTGCGCTCCTGTTCCAACTTCCTTCAATGACAGACAGTGACCTGAAAACAGAAGCTGAAGCACACCCTTCTCTTCCCTAAATTCCTTCTGGTCAAAATATTTCATCACAGCATCAGAGATGAAATTGTCACAAACCCTAGGTGGAAAAGCTCTGAGACTGTTTTTCAAGTTCGGGGATACTTCCTTCTGCCACTAAAAACAATTTTCATTTCATCCAAATTCTGTTCTATTTTGCTTCTCTAGTTCTTACACATTTGTTCTTTCTTCTATTTTGATAATTTTGACTGTGAATGCTATCCCAGGGAAATAAGTCAGCTATGTTTCATAAGGCAAAATTAAACAACATTATGGTAATCTCTAATTTGAAGCTATAGTAATCATATACTTATCCATGCTGTTTTTCATTTGGTAAGCAAGTATACTTTAGGGAAAGTGTGAAAAGAAAACATTGACGCTTGCATAATCATTGCTCTCAGGAAACTCACTAACAAATGGTGGAAGCAGAAAGGGTATCAATTATTTATGTCCACAAAATAGCGATCTGAAATCTAACCAAAGCAGTTTGGTGGCTTGAGGAAGCAAGTGTGTGTTTACTTAAGCAATGAGCCCTTGAGCTGGTGTTATAGTCTGGATCATTATATGGCAATTATTTTGTACTTTACTGGGTATACATGTCTGGAGCAGCTGGTTGTTGGCTGATGTAGTCTAGTCTGAAGCTATAATTAAGGCAAAATGGCCATACCTTAGGCTATCATCATCCTTCATGAGTCTAGCCCAGTCATATTCTCATGACAATACCAGAGACATGCAATACAACCAGGAACATTTGAATTTCCAAATTTTCTGCCATGACTGCCAGCAAACTATTGTTCAAACAAGCCAGAAAGAGGACTAAAGAGCAAAGTTCTAAACCCTAGTTTTGTGTAAAACAACTCCATGTCACACAGTGGAGAATACAGAAAAAGAGAGACAGAAGCTGACTGACAATATAGCTCACAGGGCAAAGGTGCTTGCTATGAAAGCCTGGTGACCTAAGTTTAAGCCCAAGATCCCACACTGGAGAAGGAGAGAAACAACTTCAACAAGTTGCCATCTGACTTACATGAACACACACACACACACGTAAACACACACACACACACACAGACTGTGTGTGATACATGTGTACCTACCCACCTACACAATAACAATAGTAAACTAAATTAAATACATTTTTAAAAATCAGAAATGTCAAGTTTATTATCATTTTCAAGATGAACTATGAAATAAGATAATTTTTTTTCTTTTTTAATGTGAGTGGACAAGTATTGTAATGAAAGTTGACAGGCATATTATGAGATCCTAGTATGAGCTCTCACTATCTTCTTCCGGAAATCCACAAATTTTTAATCAAACACATGAGATTTAAACCAGCTCCTAAAAGCTGACCCTCCAAAAAGGCAAGAAAAAGTTCATATCTGGAAGGAGGTTCATAGGTTATGACAGAGAGATGAACTTAAACATACTGTGTTGGGGACAATAGGAATCAATGTGGCTGGAGATAATTGGACCAAAAATAAAACAAGGAACAGTGTTTATACTTGTGCTAAATCAGATACATATTACTTGTAAGCTAGATATCATTCTATTAACCTCATTGCCTTGGTTGAAAACCTATAGAAAAGGCAACACCTTCAGTAATGTCAGTATTACTCTCAGTGCTGACATATAGAAGGGGGGTGACAAATGTCAACTACATTGACTTCCACTCTACTGGTAGAAAAGAAAAACAAATAATTATAACAAGTTGAGCATGACCTGGGAATAGATGCTCACTAAAAGACCTTTTTTTCAAGCAAGGGCAAGTCAAGAAAGAAGTCACTTTTTCTCCATCAACTTTCAAAATCTTTTCTTAATTTTTATTTATCACTTCAGGTTACATCTCCATCACAGTGCCCTCTTTCCACCCCTCCCAGTCCTGCCCTCCCACTCTCTACATCCTATCCTTTCCAACCCACTCCTCCAGAGTGGAGTGTCCCTACATAAAAGTCCTCTTCCCCAGTTCAGCAGTCATATGTGGGTCAAGAGCCTCCTCATACACTGGGGCCTACAAGGCAGCACCACTATGGCAAAGTGTCTCATTGACAGGAAACAATTTCTATTATTCTGTTCCCTTTGGTGCATTGGTTGTAGTATAGGTATCCTGTACTATATGGCTGATTATAAGTGAATAGATGCCATGTGCATCCTTCTGAGTCTCCATTTGGCTGCAAATTTCATGACAGCACATGCTGGCAAGGTTGTGGAGAAAGGGGAACACTCCTCCATTGCTGGTGGGAGTGCAAACTTGTACAACCTCCATGGAAATCAGTCTGTTGATATCTTAGAAAACTTGGAATAGCTCTACCTCAAGATCCAGCCATACCACTTCTGGGTATACATCCAAATGATTCCTCAACCAAACCACAAGGATGTTTCCTCATCTATGTTCATAGCAGCCTTTTTTGTGATACCTAGAAATTGGAAACAACCCAGATGTCCCTCAACCAAGGAATGGATAAAAAAATCTGTGGTACATCTACACAATGTAATACTACTCAGCCATCAGAAACAATAAAATTTCTCAAATCTTAAGTGTATTTGTGGATTTTGATGAATTTTAACTTTACTAGGAAGCCAAGACAGTTTGAATTTTTTAATCACTTGATTATTGTTCCCAGGGAACATATGAAAATAGGGACACATCTAAATTGGAGGTTTCTCAATGAGGTGAACCTCAGTCACTTGGGTTTTATTTACAAGATTTGGTGTTAGATAATAAGTGAAAATTTAACTTTAGATGTACTTTTAAATGGCTGGAAGAGGGAAGCTTCAAGCAGGAAGCACAGGGTTGTTTCAACCCCATGTGAAATAGACATGCATTTTAGCCTGAGATACTAGTCTGTCCCTTTTAAAAGTCCATATAAGAACCCAACCTAAGCATAATATCAATGCTCCTGGCAATATCAACTATGAACCACTGCTGGGACACTGACATTACGAGGACTGGAGTATGGGGTTTCTGATAGACTGGTGATCTCTAGAGTGGAGCAAGCACACAGCCATTTTGTCTTGAACTTAGAAAGTAGACCCACATCCTAGAAAGAAGCTGGGCAATATTATAATTTTTATTCCCAGAATCACATGTGTCTGCTTCCACTGAAAAAACACTCTAGATTCCACTCTACAATGATTCTTTCTCATTTTTTCTTTGAAAGGGGCTTAAGAAGCAAGATGGTGCTGGAGAGCTACAGCCACAATTAAGAGCACTTAACTGTTTTACCATGAGGACCCCAAGTTGGGACACAGTACAAATGCTTGTAACTCCAGCTCCAAATGGATCTCACACATCTGGCCTCTACAGGTATTCCCATGTATATGTGCATGTACAAACACATACAAACACACACACACACATTTCTTAAAAAGACAACACTTCTAACCCACAGCCTTCTTAGAGTAGGTGTCTTGTAAAGATACTATATTATTAGTAAGAGAATATGTCATTTCTACAATAAGCTTTATGAGTAATAAGGCTATTGATTTCATTGCCAATAAAACTAGTATCTTATTTTCAATTTGGTTAAAAGAATAAAAAATGAATAAAGGAATGACTTTTTGTTATCGTTCTTTTAACAAGAAAAGCAGATCATCTTATGTTTTAGTGTTCCTTACAGTGATGGACAGGTGGCAGACACATCAGCAGGTACTCAAAAAAAATGTTCACTGAATGAGAATAGGAATTATTTAACATCAAAATCTGCTCTGTTCTTTGATCTCTTGGATGCCTTTAAAGAAAAGTAGAGTTCCTCTTAGAGTCACTAGTCAACATTTTTTTCTCTACACATTTGAGCAATTTCTCAAGTGCTAATGGTCCATCCAACACTTTCATCTCCCCATCAGATGCTCTGTAGTATGGTGACCACAAAGACTTTGTCAAGTACTTTGTCATCCTTTGTAAAGCAGGTTCTACATGGATTTAAAATACCACCATCTGTGCTCAGCCTGGGGATTTCTCAGAGGAACTCAGAGCTCATTTCAATAAACACTAAATCTCTATCACTCTGATTGGCTGTCTCTACAGGCTCAGTGAAACCTTCCTGAATGATTGTCTCCGACCACAATAATATCGTGTGGTTATGATTTTTCCACCTCTCCTAAGAATTTCAAACTGTTCTCAATTACTAAGAGCTACAGCCACAATTAAGAGCACTTAACTGTTTTACCATGAGGACTCCAAGTTGGGACTCAGTACAAATGCTTGTAACTCCAGCTCCAAATGGATCTCACACATCTGGCCTCTACAGGTATTCCCATGTATATGTGCATGTACTAAAAAAAATCAAAATTCTCAAATAGTTCTTAAATCTTTTTAGTATCATGTTTATAAGAGAAAATGAATGTAGTATGGTCAAAACACACCCCTGTCTTACATACATTAAACACTGATGTCTAATACAAAGTAGAAATCTGAATAAGGTAGATAATTCTTGCATCTACTACTGGAATAAAGAGGAAGACTCAAGAAAGATAAATGGAAGGAAAAGTAGTATTTAACATAATGGCTCACATGTCAAATGAACAACCCAAGTGGGTGCTAGCTGAGAAATCCTGAATAAGCAGCCCATTGCTGCTATGAATCCATCATCTGGATTGAGACGTCTGTCTTGAATACATCTTCTAAAATTAATTGACATATATTTAGAGAAATACCAAAAATTATTTTTTATTACTCCAAGTGAGTCTTTAACTCTGGTAACCACATACAATGAATAGCCCATATCTAAATGTTTTGGACTAAAATAGTTCTAGATTAGGGTGTTTTAAAGACATATATTTTAGAATAGTTTCTTATATGTAAAGAGTTACCTTCAGAATACAACCCAAATCTCAACACACAAGCTTGTTTATATATAATGTTACCTTTATACACAGTAGCCTGCATGTTAACTACAACCCATCACTTGATGCATCAGATGTGAAATTTCAACTTGTAGCCTCACATTGTGGCTCAAAAAATTGGATTTTGGAACCGTCTAGATTTCACATTTTTGAAATAGGGATGATTCAGCCTGTGCATGTAATGAAATGGAAAAATGAATCCACTAAAATATATTGAGTAAATAAAGTGTTCTAGTAGAAAATCATGATATGTGTCCTTTTCATGAGTGATACGTAGATACCTACCTTCAGTTTGCACAGGCAAGGTGGGCTGATAGGCTCGTGTTGTCCAGGAAGTTCAATACCATGTATAATCTTCCATATCTTGGATGTGGCTCATCCTTTCAGGGTTCAGGTGTGAGAATTTTCTGGAGAATACTGGATGTATGTGTTACTTTTCTGCTGCTAAGATAAAATACAATGGTCAAAAGCAACTTATAGAATCAAGGGAGAGGCTATTTTGGCTTATAGAACAACACAGTTAGATGTCAATAATTGCAAAGTATATGTGGCAGCAGGAACAGAACCGAAGAGCAGAGAATATAAACTGGAAATGGAGCAAGGTAATAAATCCCAAAGCCTTTCTCTGGTGACATAATACTTCCAGTGAGGCACTTTTCTCAAAGCTTCCATAACATCTTCAAACAACTCACCTTACTGAGTAGTAAGTATTTAAATGTGTGTGCCTATGAGGGACATTTCTTATTTAAATCACCACAGTGAACTTTTTGATGTGGAGCCTTATAGGAATGGCTGGGTCATTTGGGTGCCAGTGCCCTTAGAAGGAACCTGGGTGTTTTTCATGCTTCTCTAAGTTAGTTCTGAAGAGTGGGATAGTTTATAAAAAACAAAACTGTTCATTTCTCAGCAGCTAGCTTCCTGCTTTGCGATGTATATTAGGAGTTTTCTGTTGCTGTGATAAAATGCTCTGATACAGAGCAACTTGAGGAAGAAAGTTTATTTTGGCTTACTAACTTATTGTGGTAGGGACAGCATGGTATGGCTTGAGGAACAGGGGGATGGCTAATCAAGACTTACTCACATGCAGGAAGAGAGCAAGAAGTAGGGTGGGGCTCTAAACCCTCCAAGCCCTCCCACAATGATATACTTCCTCCAGCAAGGCTTCACCTCCTAAAGGCTCCATAATCTCTCCAAACAACAACACCATCTGGGTACCAAGTGTTCAATTACATGAACCTGTGGGAGGCATTTCTTATTCAAACAACTATATCATAAGTGACTCTGTCCACACATACTTCCACCCTGTTACCCTACTCGCAGAGTTGAGCTAATAATATTACCATTGTACCCTTGAAAAACACTGTGAGCCAAATAAATATCTTGACTTGTTCTGTATTCATTCTCATTTACTTTGTAACAACAACAGAACAGCAAAGTGATTTAGAACCTTATCTTAACCTTCTGGATAATAAATCTAGGAATGGTATCCCTGTCCTATGTCATCAGTAAAACATTGTCACAGACACTGAAATGAATTTTCCAAAATTTCTCAAGTTGCTGCCACCTGAACTCTTATGGTTATAGTGTTAAAAGTAATCAATCATCTCAATACTAAATATCTATACCCAAAATACAAGGACACCCACATTTGTAAAAAAAAAAAAAAAACAAAAACAACAACAAGAAAAAACTCTTACAAAGCTTAAACCACACATTGACTACCTAACATTAGTAGTGGGAGACTTACAGCAACGGACAGGTCATAGAGACAGAAACAAGAGAAATAATGAGACTAACAAAGGTTATGAACCAAATGGACCTAAAAGATATCTACAGAACATTTCACCCAAACACAAAAGGATACACCTTCTTCTTAGCACCACATGGAACCTTTTCCAAAATCGACCATATAGTCAGACACAAAGCAAACCTCAACAGATACAAGAAAATTAAAATAACCTCTTGTATTTTATCAGACCACTATGGGATAAAGGTGGACTTCAACAACAACAAAAATAACAGAAAGCCTACACATTCATGGAAACTGAACTCTCTACTCAATGACTACTGGTTTAGGGAAGAAATAAAGAAGGAAATCAAAGACTTCTTAAAATCCAATGAAAATGAAGGCACAACGTACCAAAACCTATGGGACACAATGAAAGCAGTGCGACAAGGGAAGTTCATAGCACAAAGTGCCTTCAAAAAGAAAATTGTGACAGCTAATATTAGCAAATTAA